>JBBPJX010000777.1:0-11347 GCA_038088955.1 Neotropicomus parvogracilis | reverse complement strand
GGCATGGTCATTCCAGATCTCAAACTCCAGCTTGGCTCCTTCTAGGTAGTGGCGCCATTGTTCTAGGCTTCGGATTACGGAGAGCATCTCTTTGTCCGCAACTGGATAGTTCTGCTCTGCGGGTGCCATGGCATGGGAGGAGTATGCTACCAGGTGCCATTTACCATCTTCAAGTAGCACTGATAGTACTGCTCCTGTGGCGTAGTTCGAAGCGTCCGTTTCCAGGCAGAATTCTTTGTCCATGTCTGGGTATGCTAGAACCGGGGCGGTCATGAATGCCCTTTTTAGGCCGTCAAAGGCCTGTTGGTGCTCGGTTCCCCATTTGAAGCTTACATCCTTCTTGATGAGGTCATTGAGTGGTCGTGTCTGTTTTGAGAAGTCTTTGATGAAGCGGCGGTAAAAGTTAGCCAGCCTGAGGAAACTCCTCACTTGTTTCACCGTTTTTGGTTCCTTCCATTCTAGGATGGCTTTGACCTTGTCATTGTCCATCTTTATTCTGTTGGGGGACACTGTCATTCCTAGGAATTCCACTTCCTTCGTTTGGAAGTAACACTTTTCTGGTTTTATATAAAGGTCGTTTTCCTCCAAACGGTGGAGAACTTCGAGCACTATCTTGTTGTGCTCTTCTCTATCCTCAGTCTTCGTGTAGATCATGAGGTCGTCGATATAGACCATGACGACGCCCTCCATGTCCGCGAAGATCTCATTCATCATAGTTTGGAATGTCGCGGGGGAATTGCATAGCCCGAAATACATGACGACGGGCTCAAAGGATCCTCGGTGGCAGACAAAAGCGGCCTTCCATTCATCTCCTTCCTTGATTCGTACATTGTTGTATCCCCATCGGAGGTCCATTTTCGTGAAGAGCTTGGCTCCTTTGAGCTTGTCCACCAGTTGTGAAATCAGGGGCAGTGGGTAATTGTTCTTTATGGTGTGCTGATTGACATATTGGTAGTCTTGCACCATTCGCTTGCGTCTGTCTTTCTTCGGCACAAAGAACACGGGTGAAGTCTGGGGTGACTTCGATGGTCGGATGTACCCTTTTGCCAATTGGTCATCTACAAAGTCCGATACCTCCTTCTGTTCTTTGGGGGACAACGGAATGAGTTGACCCTTCTTTGGTTCGAACGTGTCTTGTAGTTCTATGGCGTGGTCCCATGGCTTTCAATGGGGCATTCGTTCTGACGCTTTCTTTGAGAAGACGTTGATGTACTTGTGGAACTCCTTCGGGACCAGTTCTTCGGCTGTTGGTTTCTTTTCCTCTGTCATTTGGAGTTCTTCTTCTTCTTCCTCCTCAGGGAGGAGGTTTGGTGGGATGTTGTCTTCTTCATCCTCCATTGTTTCGACCCATGCCTTTCTGTCGGTGGATCCAAAGTGTCCTTCCCCACGCGCTGTCGGGGGTAATTCTGGGGTTTCTTTTACCTTCGGCATTGCTATCCGTTCCAGAATTAGCTGGGCTATCTTATTGCCGTTTTTGACTTGGAATTCTTCCTTCCCTCCATTGATCAGGAGGACCATTATTTCTCCTCTATAGTCGGCGTCTATAACTCCTGCACCGACGTGTATGGCTTTCTTTATGGCTAGCCCGCTTCGTGGGGCTACTCTTCCGTAGTATCCTTTTGATATCGCCGTTGCTATCGCCGTATTCACCACCCTTTGTCCCTCTGATGGGATTATGGCATCTTCTGCTGCAAATAGGTCCAGGCCCATGGCGTCCTCAGATCCTCTTTCTGGGACTTTTGCTCCTGGTTTCGTTCGTTTGATGGGAAGTTCCCATTCCTCATCGTCTTCTCGTTTCATTTCATGTATGTGCAGTAGAGTGTCCTGCTCCTCTGTTGCAATCTTTCTTTGGAACGGTGCTTTGTCACCCAAAACTCGGCACGTCCATGGACATTGAGTCATCTTGACTCTTCCTGTGTCCCATTCTATATCGGGGTTATGCGTCTTCAGCCAGGAGTGTCCTAGAATCATTTGATTCTTTCCCAAGTTGGTCACGTCCACGGTGATCTTTTCCCGATGCCCTCGGTATTCCATTATGATGTCGACGGAATGTGTGATGGACCCTACACTGTTTAGGGTTCCGTCCACGTTGTAGACTTTGAGGGGCTTTTCTCGTTTCTTCATTGGCAGTTTTAGCGTTTCTGCCCATTTGCGGTCTATGAATATTGCCGTTGCACTGCTGTCCAATAGTGCCTTGGTTTCTCGCAAGGCGCTGCGTTGCTTCTGTGGGGCTATTTTTACGTTCATCAGTACTTCTCTGGTTAGTGACCCTGTTCTCACTCGATGCTCCTCTGGGACTGGAGACTCATCTTTTTGTGCAGAATTAAGCACCGGTATAATGCCCCGGCCGAGCCCTTGGCGGGACCCTGCTTGGCTCATTGTCTTGCTGTCCTTTGCTTTCCTTTCCGAGACCGGAGTTCCCAGATTACTCAGGCCTCTTTGGGAAAACCCTGTTCTGTGGAGTTCGCTGCCCGTACCTTTTGTGTTTGCGGACATTGCTTCTTGTGCTGTCCGCTGAGCCACTTGCAGGTTGGGCATTGTATCTTTGGTTTGGGGCAGTCCTTAATCATATGCCCCGCCTCTCGGCAGTTGTAACATTTGGGCAGTCCTGTGCGCCACTGTCCTGGTCTTTCCCTGGTTTGGGTCGCCTCGATTTGCTCGGTTTTTTATACCCGAGCTTTCGCCGGTTTGTCCCCCTTTTGGAGCAGCTTGAATGCCAGCTGTGTCCTTCCTATATCCAGGATGTTGTTTAGGGTTGTGGCAACCCGCTTCATTCGTCTCTTTTGTCGGAAGAGTTCCTCCATGATTTCTGGGTTGGTATTTTGTTCTAGGAGCGTGACTCTGTGCCCCTGTTCCATTCCGGATTGATGGAATCGCAGCCTCCATTCAGCCACGAATGTTTCTACCGAAGAATCTCCTTGTTTTAGACTGGTCAGCTTCTTCATAGCCCAGTCTTGTTGTAGTTGCAGGCAGAAGAGCTTTTCTATTTCCATTTCAAGGACCGGCCATGAGGCCAGCCCTTCTTCTCCTGCATTGAGCTTGTTTAGCTCTTCTTCGGCGAACAGAGATCCGGCCATTCCCTTTAGGCGGGATAGCACAGCGTAGGCACGGTTCTTCCCGTGTGGCACTTCATCTCTGTCTTCATCCTTCATCATGAAGTGCTTCGGGTTACAGTCCATCCACGCCTTAATCTTAGTCCACCATCCCTCGAATTCTGATTTGGATCTGTTGTACGTTCCAGGATCCACGAATAGTTCTATCTTTGAGGCGGGAGTCCGTCCCGTGTCTGTGCCTTGCCTGACCCATTGCATAAGGCCGAGTGCTTCTCAGGTTCTCTGATCCAACTCCTGCGTTCTTTCCTGCACCTCGCGAAGCGTTTCGTTTGCTCATTGCAGTGCTTCCGCGAGAGCATCTCTTTGCTGCTCTAGTCCTTGGGCTCGTTGGTTAGTCTGGTTCACTGTCTTCACGAGCACGTTCCATTGTTCTACTGTGATTTGGGTGGGGTTGGCCATCGGTGATTCGGCAGAGGATATCATCAATTATGTGGTAGCACAAGTTCCTAATTGGGGTGTCGTGCCTGAGAGGTGATCTGGTGAGATTTGATGGGTTTAAAGCCGCAGTTCGATATAGGAATTCCGGACTTCAGAGGAATTGTTGTTTAAACCAGGGGTGGCTGAACAGGTGTCTTTGGGTGATTGCAGATGTGAAAAATCCTGCAGCTATTTTTAGTCCGTAGGGGTGATGGTACCACCAGCTAGTTGGTATCGTTCGTGGGTTGGTCCCAGCCTCCGTTGTTGTTCTGGTTGTTTGTATCCCAGGTGTTCTGTTCAGTGGTATCGTCGCTGGCGGAGTTTCGGGTTCTTCGGTGGATACCTATTTGGTAGTACATATGTAACTGTGGTTGATTTTGAAGGAAAGGTATAGGGGTCCATTAATAGTTAGGGCGACGTATCCGATAAGGATGAAGGGAGTAAGGACTGCGATGTAGAGTGCGATGAAGTATTTTATCATTCACTCTTGTTCTGGTTCAGCGATGGTCGAAGAGTCGTTGTCTTGCTCTTCTACTTCTTCGTATGGGGGTGCGGGTTCTATGAATGGTCTGGGTGTGGGGGAGCATGGGAAGGGGAGAGTTCGTCCTTCAATTACTACTTTAATATGAATGACGAGGTACCCTGAGTACTGCGCAAGGTCAAAGAGTAGGTAGATGATCAGGAATGTGGCGTTGATCAAGAGGAATGGTTCATGTCCAGCAGCGGCCGTTAGAGAAGCGAGGATGAGCACAAGGATGTGGAGTGGGAGTTCTCTCTCGAATACATAGTCTCCCCTCGATGTTCTCGCATGCCTCAGATACTCTCCTCCTGATCTCGTTCCTTCTGTCAATCTCCGCTCGCTGCTGAATACCAAGCTGTATCCCCTCCTGAATAATACGTTCGACCTCCGACAAGAGGAATGCTCGAGTGAGATCTGTAGAGCGATGGATGAGAGGGTGATTATACAATCCAGTGTGGTTTCGGGGCTTTACCGTTTCTTCGGTAGACGTAGGTCCAATCTATTGGTTCTTGTAGCGGAGTTGGTGACCGCTGTGGTGTCGCCGGCCTATAGATAGGCAACTCTTCTCTTGGTACATATGGGGGGAATTTGTATCCCTCCCAGCCTCGTACAAACTCTTGGTCCTTTGGCTCGCTCTTGATGGATCTAGTATCCACCAAGGGGCTCAGGGGCTGGATTTCTTGGTAGGGGTCAAAGACGTTGAGCGACACTGCTTGGGGGTTAGAGTGCTTCTTCAGTGTCCCTGGTTACCCACTGATTTTCTCAAAGGCTTCTTGGGTGCTTTAAGATTCTAGGTGGTTAGTGTTTAGCACCAACTGGGTAGAGAGTAATATTCTTGTCCTAATGAAACGACCAACTCACTTAAGAGGTGGGCACTTAACCTAGTCGTCCTGCACGTCTTGGGAACGTTGAAGGCCGAAGGGGACGAGAGACTCTTGAGTCTAGTGGATGAGGGGCAGCCTCGTAGTGAGGATGGAAAAGATCCAAGTATTTTGCAAGTGGCAATATATGATGACAATACAGTTGTCGTGTACACTAAATTAATGACTGTCCTGATAAGTATGTACGATCCGGTAGTGACTGTGAGATGATAAGGATAGTGTCTGAGTGCCCTGTGTTCACGGCCTTCATTTGGCCTCGACGAGTTAGAGACAGAATTGATGAGAGAACGGATTACGAGCTATGATTGGGATAGTCGCTGACCAGGCGTTACCCCTAGGCAAGGACCCTTGTCTTTGGAACTGCCACCGTAGCAGTGGACCCCATGTCAACTGCGTGCTGCTGGGCGTGTTGCTACTCGTAGTGGGAAAGATCCAAGAGGACAAGAATGGGGAGCCATCCCTGTCCCGCTCGGGTTTATATAGTACTAGGGGTTTGTACATGTTTGGTGTTATTTATGTACGCCGGATCTGTCCAATATACTATATAATACCCTTCGGTTGTTGTCAAGAATTTCAGGGGAAACGATCACGCGGGTGGCATCCAATGGCATAACTCACTCGTCGGTTGGCATCATGGACCGATGCTGTGCATGCTGCGCATTCCTATGTTCTGCCTCATGTGTCAGCATAGCCTTGCTGTGGCTTCTGATAAGCATCACCTCATGTGGCAGCCAATGGTGTATTGCGCTCTTATCTTGGCTATGCCTTCTACTCGGCCATGTGTTGTGTGCGTGCCCGTGGTCTAGGCTTGCACTGCCTTGCTTAGTCAGCAAGCTGTGCTTGTCCTGTTGCTCTGAGGCTAAGTCCCTGCACTCGTGCTTCATAGTGAGCGTAGTCTTCATATAGGCCTTGGAAAATATAGTCCGTAACACATGCAACACAACGCCGCAATGGGACAGATGACTCAATGCGCACGCCCTCAGCCACGGAAGACAGGCGACGGATGATATCACCGCCCGGGTGTCCCATACGAGCATGCCACAAGTCAAGAGAGAGGACAGGGAAGCAAAAGACAGATGAGTCAGCAGTGTGCGCAGAGAGTTCAGGTAGGACTGGTGATGACCCCAATTTGCTAGGGTGGAGAAAACGGATGTTGAGGAAGCAGAGATTGCCACGAAGAGGAACGTCACCCAAAATGACCCCACGATGGGCCAGATGACAGAGCACACCAGATGATGAGGTCGCCCCAGTGAAGGCACAGTCCCAACCATGATCCAGCATCTGGCCAACTGATAAGAGGTTCAACATCACACCTGGAGCATGAAGGCAATCACGCAGGGTAACCCGATGACGAGTTGATCCAAGAGAAAGCTCGACAACACAGGTGCCCCACCCAGTGGTGAGAAGTGACCCCTGGTTGGCCGTCTTCACAGGTGGGTGGTCCTCTGGCATGAACAACATGAAGTAACCACAGTCCTTGATGAGGTGGGAGGTGGTACCCGAGTCCAGAATTGTGGCAAAGCCAAACGGAGAAGCGAGAGCACAAAGATCAAGGCCAGTATAGAGATCTGGTAAGGCAGGCAGAGAGGCGCAGGAAAGGTCCCGAATGTGAGGCAGTGGAACAGAAGGGGTGGCTGAAGTAGACGAGGGAGAGGCAGCCTGACTGACCACCACAGCAGATGATTCCTTGCATGACTTGAGCCAAGCCGGTGCGCTGCTTTCCATCCCGCTGCCCGGCCAGTAACAGTGGTCCAGATCATGGCCATCCGCTCGCGATTTCCCAGCGCACGCGGTGTTGGTACAGCGAATACCCCCCAGGTTGTTACGATGCATCCAGATCCCAGTGGATGGATTTGTCTTGGTGGCTTTGGACAATGAAACAGCCGCGTTCACATACTCGGAGCCTGGACCAGCAAGCTTGCGTCTACCAACAATGGAATTTGCCTTCTCGATTAAGAGCTTAGCAGCCTCATCAAAGGTGAGAGCGGTGGCTGAGGAGGCAGATGAGGACAACTTCGTCAGCATGAACTTGCGGAAAATGTTCCACTCAAGCCCGTCAGGTAGGCCCTGAAGTAGATCGAAGATGGATTCCTCTGTCGAGTAGGCCACGTTCATCTCGAGGAAACGTCGGCGTGCGTCTTCGAACACCCCAGGTACCGGTTAGCGTCATCCGCGTCCTTCAGCTTTTCAGACCAGACACGAGAGCGCAGCTCATATTGCGACAGGATGTCTTTGCGTGAGAAATGTTCTGCTAGGCGTACCCATTGTTCACGGGCAGTCTGTGAATCGCTGAGGAGGTTGGCGACCGTGGTGGACACCTTGCGGTCGATGAGCGCTTTCGTTTGCACATCTTTTGCAATCCAGTCCATTATCGCTTCCTTCTCAGTCGTTGACACCTTTGCTGAATCAGCGGGCTGAGGCAGAACCGAAGCATACTCAGAGAAGTCGGATGGATCCGTCCCACTGCTGCAGTGAGTCCATAACCGCTCTCCTTGAAGTGCCAGTCTCATCTGGCGCCGCCATTGAGGGTAATTTTCTGCTCCAGTGAGTTCTTGGATGTGATCATATTTCCCCATGCTGAAAAATGATCGATAACGTGCCTGCCGGGTTTGATGTTCGAGCGATAAGATGTCTGACTCGTCTAAGACTCGTATCTAGCTTTGTGGTGTTGAAACGACTCTTGCTCTACCGAGAGTCAGGGCTCATAACCTGTACGAGCTGATACGTGTGAGTCTCAGTGAGTCGATGAGAAATGCTATTGTAATTACCTGATACGTGTGAGTCTACATGATAACATGAGTATCAGGTTCAATCTAAGATAGAGAAACTCTAGCATACCTCAGCGAGTCGACGAGAAACGCTGAGGTGCGATGGAACGAGACTGCGAAAGATAAACTAGGGCTTATGTAAGGTAGACACGTGATGGACAAACAACGAGATGAAATAATGAATAACTAACACAGTTCAGGTTCGAACCTAGGTTCAGAACTGAACTTCAACAGCCCTAGGCCAGGAGCTGATATTTTCAAGGTGGACAATCGTGTTGAGGAGCAGTGCTCTACTCCTGGCTTCTTTGATGGCACTTATTGCATGAAGAGTAACATGTGTGGTCTGTACCTCATGTGCTCACAAGACAGAGCCATCATCGTGCAATCATCGGACAAATCCAATGTTTCTCAGAGAGTTTATCATCACCTTGAGTTATGTAATATATGTCCATCGATAACAACTGATTTGGACAGTGTGGTGTCTCTTGTCACTGACAGAGCCTATGACATTGTGAGCCATGCAAGCAACTTGGGCATATGGCACAGCCAACGCACTTGTTTGAGTTTCCCATGGGCATATCGACACGTGGACAACTTGGAGCAGTGAGCCTACGGGTGCTTCATACGCGTCAGCCCTTACTTCTCATCTCTAGTATCGTTCTCTCACTCTCCAATATAGGATCAGAAACTCTGTAGGCACCACAGCCATACATCTCAGCTAGCATTGTCAGAGTGTAAGCAAATTTATTTTCAAGTTATGTGGTGGATGGGCTCAGGCTGACATGCCCTCTGTGCTTGCTGGTGGATGATGATGCTCTATTCTCTGTCTACTGTGCTCCTGCCTCTATCACTACTTCCTTCTGGTCCTTCCCTTCCTGCTCTTTGTCCTTGTCCCTCTGCGGTGCTCTCTGCTCTGCCCCTATCCTGCTCACTGCCACCACTACCACAGTGGTTCCAATAATGTTTCACACAAATGCACAAAGGTCTCAGTCTCGGTTCGTGACGTAGGCACCTTTGACTGACCTGTATAATTGTCGGTGCTGAACAGAACAGACCAGACTAACGTTGGGCTTTGGAACGTCTTATGGATGAAGTCATGCAATGGATGGTGAATACTAGTACCTGTCTGCTCGATAAAAGGTGTGAGCTTCCTATATATATTCTTTCGTGTATGGTGTTTGACGTCCATATGCACAATAGTAAGACCCAAGTTAAGGTGCAGCAAACCACTCGACATTGTGCCAGCATTGGCTGGGAGAACTCAGCATGGCGGCATCAGTTACACTGCCACTGGACGTCAGCGCCACAGCCACACCGCTTTGTACTGCCTCTACTTTTTATTACTTGTCATGGACTTTCTCTATATTCTCCTTCAAGTTGAGCACCTCGAAATCATAAATGCCCTATGAGCTACGCGAGCAGCCCTGGTTTGGTCTCTATTTGACTTACCAAGTCGTATCGACCACGTTCTTTAGACTCCCATACTGGTATCTCTCTTCTTACCCGCAGTCCTGGCGTCCCCGTCCAGGCTGGACAACCACCCGTAGCGTCCTCGTTAACCTATTCCGCCATCTCTATAAGATAACACAAAAGTCCGTTCATTGTGTCGTGCGTGTGAGATAGATGCTAACGTTTTGCGTGACACAGGACTGGCGCACTCGTTCGTTTCCCAACCCATCGCGCCATCGATCACGGTCCAGGCGTCAAAGGCGTCTGGGTCGACCCTGTTCCCTATCTCATCACTGGCGCCATCCGGGCCCTCGCTCACGCCGCTAATGTCACTTGCGCTCGTATTCCTGGCTACTGGATCGACCGCGATACCACGCTCCCTGCTGGTGCCCCACCTCAACCTGGCGAAAAAGTCCTCTACCGTCTCCACGGAGGTGGCTACATCCAACTCTCTGCCCACCCCGCTGACCCAACTGCCAATATCGCACGGGGAATGCTAGCCCACGCCTCCCGCATCACTCGAACGTTTGCGATCGAATACCGGCTATCGAGCGCCGCGCCGTACGATGATGCGAATCCGTTCCCAGCAGCGCTGTTGGACGCTTTGGCGGGGTACATTTACCTCGTGAAGCACGTTGGCTTCCTACCCGAGGACGTGATTGTACAGGGGGATTCCGCAGGCGGAAATCTTGCCCTGGCGATGTTGCGGTATCTGCGAGACTATGCCGACTATCACCCCGATCTGAGACTGCCGCGGATGCCGGGCGGTTTGCTCCTTCTCTCGCCTTGGGTAGACTTGGGTGCATCGCACGATGGGCCGCTGAGTTCGCTTGCGAGCCCGTTCTCGGTGGATTATGTGGGCGGTGCGGGGCCGGAACGGAAGCGCGTGGTGAGCTATGGAAAGACTGCGTTTCTGGGGCCGTTCGGACTCGGGTTCGCAGAAAAAAGCGCGTGGGTGAGCCCAGCATCGTTGAACCGGTCCGTCAACGCGCGGTTCCACGGGTTCCCGAGGACGCTTGTGTGTGCAGGAGGCGCAGAGCCGTTGTTGGATTCGATTCGGACATTGTGCTGGAAGATGGAGAGGGATATGGGGGAAGGTGAAGGTGAGGGACGGGTCGCCTACTACGAGGCCAAGGATGCGCTGCATGATCATCTGCTGTTCTCGTGGCACGAGCCCGAAGTAGGGGAAACGTTGACAAGGATAGGGTCATGGATCGACAATGGGCCATCATAGAGTCGCAATAGGGTTATGAGTGTGGTCTACTGTTCTACTTCCTTTGTCCACGCACTCATCCACGTCAGCCCACTTTTTATACACAGCCGTTGAACAGACGTGAGTGCATGAAGGTGAATACGCATGCCGACGTATGTTGTTCTAATATCTCTCCCACCTTCGAGTCGCGCTTGGAGACGAGTGTTTTCGCTATGTAATTTTTTACACCTTTTGACTATCAAATAGTCGTCCATAGCGAGGTTCGCGAAGAGGAAAACATAGGCCCGGTCGCATTGCAGGCGTTATAACCACACTCGCTCTGAGATCTGGGTCTCATCGAGCCTTTGATTACAGTAATGCTCGCAGTGAAATCCACCAAGGTAACCTAAAGCGTGGACATCGACTAGCAGTCATATAAGTCCCCACTATGACTACTCGGCGAGATGTGTGGCTGCTATTTCAATGAGCCGCAATCCCTCGGACAAGGCAAATCGGCTCTACAAATGTATCCCGGCACAATGTCGAGTTGTTTACTTCAACAAGAATCCAACTACTGTACATACGGACATCAAACATCATGCATGAAAGAATGAAGATAACCCATGTATTGGAAGCACACGTCTTTCATCGAGAGCGGTCAGTTCAAATTCGTGGTCATCAGCCATCTGCTATCTGGCACTGCATGGCTCAATCCGTAACACGTTCCAAAACCCAACGTTGGTCTCGACCGTTCTGTACTCAAGTCAGTACCAAAAATTATTCGTGTCAATGATGCCTACATCGCGAACCGAAACTGAGACCTTCGTGCGTTCGGGCGAAGCGTCAGTGGGAACTACATTTGAATATATTTTTACTTACAATTTGACGACCCCTGCTGAGATGTATGGCCGTGGCTCCTGCAGAGTTTCCGATCCTGTATTGAAGAGAGTGAAAACGACACTAGAGATAAGATGTAGGGACTGACACATATGAATCACCCCTAGGCT
>JBBPJX010000776.1:0-11366 GCA_038088955.1 Neotropicomus parvogracilis | reverse complement strand
CGGATCAGTCACGGCGAGGTGTTTTTTTACGTACGGCACCTATCTGGGTTTCGAAATTTCATATTCCGACAGGTCCTTCCCGGGAGTTGCTATGCGGTCTCGGAACAAATGTTGAACATATGGTGCTGACCAGGCGAACCTTTTCCGTTCTATGTCAGCGGCGTCAGGTCAAGCCCCAGCAGGCCACATATGTCTGTGGTCTGTGACGCGGTACCTTCGAGCAGTAAGAGCCGCCATAACCCTCTCAACTGTCGCAGAATTCACCCAATCATGGCAGAGCCTGCGTCTGGTCCCCAACGCTCGCGACCTGCGAGTGTGACGAACGCCAAGGTCGAGAAAGAAAAGCGAAAACGCTTGCGTGTCACACCAGAACAACTCGTTCATTTAGAACAGTTCTTTGCCATGGATCGAAGCCCAACCGCCGCTCGCAGAAAGGAAATCAGTGACATGCTTGGAATGCAGGAACGTCAGACTCAGATTTGGTTTCAGAACCGGTCAGTCTAGACTTTTGCGTACTTCTCTGAACTCAAGGTTTTTGCAGGCGAGCCAAAGCTAAACTACAAGACGGTAAGAGGCGTCGGGGTAGCAGTGTAGAAACGCCACCAGATTCGCCACCACTGCTAGTCACGGGGTATGAAGCAGAGTTACACAACCTTCTACATGAGGACGAACGTGAGTGTCCAGCATCCATCATAGATATCCGTTACAACCGGTTCGTTGCAGCCGTTACCATTATACCTTGCACCGACCTCTCCGTCGGCACTTGGCGTCGAATCGCAACCACCCCTAGAAAGCACGACCTTGTCGCGTATCTCTCTGACACCAAACGTTGCCTTACCTGGTTCATTCACTCCTCAGGATATGGATTCAAAATGGAAATCCCTTTCGATGCTATTATCAAGACAGAGTTCACAAACGCTGCCCCGGGATCAGGCCTCGCCTCGTTTTTCCTCTCTCAACCCCCAACGTTTTACCTGGAATCATTCCCCAGCCTCGGTCGGAGTACCCAAGTCCGCCATTGGAAGAAGTGTGCAGATTGGACCGAAGATCAACAAGCCACCAAAGTTTTGAGACACAATCTCGTCGGGTCTGCTGTTCAACTTGCTCATGTTCTACGTCACCTAAACGCGCATTCGTCTGGGTCAGACATTCAGCTTCATTCACCAAACTACCACTCCAAAGAACATTCACTTGTCTCAGAGGTCTCGCCGCCGTCTCTTGTTTCCCTTACTGGCTCTGGATATCACTGTCAACCACAAGATAGTGTAGATCTTCGTCCATTGGACCACCCAATTCTCTCTCGTAAACATTCGTTCTCCTCGCCTATCTCTAGCCAACAGCTCTCCTTACACGACGAATCTTTACACCTTCCCATCGAACGACCCCTTTCAGGCGTGATTCCTGAACCTGAACCTCCCATGTATCCTCAATACCCTCGACACCCCGCTATTGAAGTCGACCGGTCGATTTCATATTCAAATTATTCAGACACCATTCTGTCTCGTCACATCCCCCACTCTTGTCCCGCTAGTTGTGGACCTTGTCGATCTTTCTCGCGCCACGGTTCAAATCCTCGACCGTACTCTGCCGGTTCAGTTCGTTCAGTCCCCTATGAGAACGATGGCAGAATACACTCTTTTTCCGACAGCCTCCAATCACTCGGGAGCGACGCGCCCGCACCATTCGAAACACCGTCCCCGCCGTTATTGACCACTCCATCCTACCCAGTTGGATCAGGTTCCGACGCGCTTGCAGTTGGCCATTACGACGTAGCAATACCCGTTATGTCCATGTCGGACATTCACTCCTGAGACTATTTACTACCGATATCCAAACACAAAACACTCTGACTTCCACAGTACATATTCGCGACTTCTTCACCCCACGTTATTCATTGCAACTCATTTCGCTGTAATCAGGCACATCAGCCCACATCACCAGCTTGCGCAGTCTATAACTCTAGTAATATCTACGGCAGCATACACATACTTACCCATACCTCGTTAAACTATTGAACTAGTTCAACAATAAACATTGGATTATTGCATCTACAAGGTTGACAGAATGCTTCGCAAATGCTGGTGGCTTCTATTGGAGTGGAGAGGATGGAGGAATGATATGAACCAACTATATAGGTCTCTGAAGGCTACAATGCACTTTCCCTACCATTGGCTCTGTTTGCGAGAGTCCGGCTCACGATGTTGACTGTGAACATATATTGAGCATAGGCTTGTTAACCTCAAATGGGTTGTTACTCACATGCCTCCAAGTAGCGATCCATGCATCGCCTCAAGCAGGTCTGAAGAAGGCAATGAGGGTCAAAGTATTTTAAAGACGGCATGATGTACCTCTTCCGAACTCGTTAACGACGTCCCTGGCTTCGTGACGCATTTTGCAAAGCATTTCTCAGAAGTTTTCTGAGCCACGGTTATGAGATATGTTGTCCGTCATCACGGAGGTACACGTACGCTGATGAGTTCTTGCGCCGTAGCAAGATTTATTTCTGCGCGAATGGCGTTCACGACGGCTTCTTTTTGAGTAGTCAAGTCTAGGGACATTTATCATTCCTGCAGCTCACTGAACAAAAGAAAGGGCATACCTGGCTTACTACCGCTGGTGGACGATGATCTGCCAAAGAAGTCGGACATGATTCAGTAGTGTCGAATGGTAGGAATGAAGGAGGTCTTGTGTTCTTTGCTCAACACTTCCCTTTTTGGAAACTCGGGAACACCTCCGACAGGCAGGCTCAGCTTGTGAACAACTATCACCCTACAGTGACTTCGTGCTGTAGAAAATGGGTGCTCGCGAATCCGCCGCGAGGGATAACGTGGCCCAGGATGCCTCTGTCCCCGATTACTATGAACTCCTTGGCGTTGAAGAGTCTGCTACAGCCGATGAGATCAAGGCACGTCTGACCTCGATCAATTTCCCTGCAACTTCCTCAGCGACATTGCAGAAAGCATTCAGGCGACTCGCTCTAATCCATCATCCCGATAAAAACAAGGATGACATCGAGGGTTCTACACAACGCTTCGCGCTTATTCAGCAAGCGTATGAGGTAGGTCATCGAACGCGGTCTAGCTCAACGATGTTCACGCACTCTTGATGATTAGGTTCTCAGTGACGAACAGGTATGTCAGACGTATCGATGGGCCGATTCACATTCAAGCCTGATGCCATTGGCCCAAGTAGGAACGGGCTTGGTATGACTCTCATAAAGCATCGCTGGCGCCTGCGCCAGATGCCGAAGCTGTGTTCGAGGACATCCGGAGGGGTGCTCCGCCTCCGCGCGCGCGCGATCGTGGATTGACAACCCGCCATTTGTCTCGGTTCCTCGATGCCACTATATGGTCTGGGTTCGATGACAGCCAAGACGTATGTTATCCACTACTTTTATCCACCAATACACCTCACGGACATCTTCTTGGTACTGTTTTTCCAGGGATTTTTCACCCTTTATCGCAATCTGTTCTCCAGGCTTGCGCAAGAGGAGGGCATGATATCTGATATTGAATACCCGCAGTTTGGATACTCGACGTGGTCTTGGACGTCTCCCACACCATCGGAGGCTGTGAAGAATTTTTACAATGCATGGCTAAACTTCTCTACATTGAAAGAGTTCACGTGGATGGATCACTATAATACAGTAGATGCGCCAGATCGCAGAATACGGAGGTCTGTTTTCCAACGATATAATGATTCGAGGGCCACACTGATTCGTGTATAGGATAATGGAGAAAGAAAACAAAAAGGCACGGGATGACGCACGAAAGGAATATAATGAGACTGTAAGGGTGTGTGCTAGCCCCAGCCTCTCCGTAATGTGTAGACTGGGCCTCACCTCGGATCTGGCAGTCCCTAGCGATGTTCGTCCGAAAACGTGACCCGCGATACAAGAGTCATGTTGCTCACCAAGCACGACTTAATCAGACGAGGGCCAATGGTTCCTCAGTTTCCTCAAGCCCCAAGTCCGCGTCCCGGAGGACACAGACCGGTGCCACCCCCTACGTCGAACAGGAATGGCAAAAGGTTACCAAGGATCATCAGCACGACGATCTCGAATGGGCAGCTGTCGAAGGTGAGGATTCGGAAGAGTGGGAATGCATAGCGTGCGGGAAGTCGTTTAAAAGTGAAGCTTCATGGGACAGTCATGAGCGGAGCAAGAAGCATATGAAAGAGATAGAGAAGTTGAAGAGAAAAATGGTAAAGGAAAATGAAGAATTTGGGCTATCAGAAGAAGGTCAGGATGGTGTCGAGCAGGACGATGTTGAAGTCGACGAAAGCGGGACTCTTCAACCGCCGCCGGCACCGCCTCAACGATCGCATGTTGACGATTCAGACACCATCTCTGTACACCGTTCCGAGGTTATCGACGCCGCGGAGGATGAGTCGATTTCAATAAAAGCGCCAGAGAAGCGGGAGAAACCACAAGTTGACCAAGACGAAGGATCAGATGAGAAACCTCCGGGAAATGTATCAGCTCCGCGAGAGTTGTCGAAAAGAGAAAAGCGCAAGTTACGGGAGACACGAAGGGCACAAACAGCTGAAGCCAGGAAGAATATGACACACGTAGGTCACCTTGCTTGTTGCAAGTCGTGTCCTCATCCGCCGGTTAGGTTTGCAATGTCTGCAAAGAACCCTTTGACAGTCGAACTAAACTTTTCGGTCACATCCAGGAAACAGGGCATGCACTTGCTCATCCAGACGAAACGACGCAAATTAGAAGGAGTAAGAAAGGGAAAAAGTAACGTACGAGCTAGCATAAGAAAAAACACACCACAATGAGGAAGTGATCATTATGCAGCTATCCCATCAACTGTGAGACATCCTCCGGTGGGTATTTGGTTTGTGAAAACGTCAAAAGCCTACAAGAGCGTTAATCACCACTTCGAAGTACCTAAGATTGGGGTACCGTTTTAGGCTTTGAATGTACTTCCGGCTGACTTCGTCATTGAGTACATGCGCTACTTGATCGGTGGAGATTTTCTCTCGCGCCGAACGTTCGTGAATGCTGGAAGGGGGTCATGGCACTTCTTAATGGATTTAGGGGAAAACATACCCAACCATGGTCACGCCAATAGGCCAAGGCGCGTTACCGATGGACAATCTGAGATATGCATCATTAGCCTTTTGGTATTGGCGTTTTTGCATGTAGTGAACAATCTCCGCTATGCGGGCAAGCATATCCGAAGGTAACGACTATTTCCCGGTGAGTATTGAAACTAAATCCAATCGCGAATCTGACGTACTCTTGAACGCAAAGTCTTGAAGAGCGGTTTGAGGTATTCCGCAGATTGTACTTGGGTTGCAGCTGCTAGCTTTCCTTGCGTAGTCTGTTTGACATGTTCTATGAGTGATGTAAGCTCGATGAACCAAGCAAGTCTTTTTTTCTGACCTGGTCTTTCGTCCATGGCTTCCTCCCATTCCTTGAGAGTGCGCTTCAGCGCATAGTAAATAAGCGGATATAACCTGTCTGCGTCAGTTTTGATCAAGTCCAAGTCTAGAACTCCTGTGCTTGACTCTTCGGCGTCACCTTTCTTTTTCCCTCTGCTCTTATTCCTGAGCTCACGCTCCACGTTTTCGACGTCTTCCAACGCCTTTTTGAAGTCATTCTGACCACTTTGACGGTCGTCCCCCTTTTCCTCAATCAGCTCAAGCGCACGTAGGCGCAGTCTCCGGTCTCTATCAGACTCTGCAAACAGCCGGATGGGTTGTCCTTTGGCACGAAGCCTGCGTATAGTCTCTTCGTTCGAGATGTTAAAAGACGATTCAGGAATTGGCGTGCTTGAATCTCGGGGTTCAATCGGAGGTGTGAGGGAAGTCGACCGAGATGGCTGTATTCCAACCACATGTAAATAATATAGGTACAGACGCGAAGGAGGATGCTCACGTTTGCATCTGGCTTTCCCTGCTCGGTAGGAACGGCCCCGACCTTGTTTTGAGCTTCATCTTGTACCACTCGTTCTCCCTCCTGCGTGGCTTTTTGCTCCTCTTCCTGCTTCATTCTTTCGATATCACCTCGCCGCATGTACTTTGTTGGGCGAGAGTTGATGCTGCTCTCGACAGATTTGCGTTTGAGCAGGATCTCGGCTTTGAGCGCATCCATGATCGGTGTCAATGCGGGGTGTCGGTAATGGGTAGTCAAGAAGTATTCTGATGGGCGGTAGTGGTTGAATCGGAACGCTGGCTGACCATGGCTTATATAATCCGACAAGTAATCCGTCGTACTCCGAGTCGACCCTCTCTCATCAACGTCTACGACCAACCAAAATGTCTGAGCCCGACCTGTCCAGGTGACTCGCTTGACCTCTGTTCAAATGACCGGAGATTCATCTTTGACAGCAAATACACCCTCCAGACTGCGGGCTTCGACTGTGAGTGAATCTGTCGGTTGAAATAGTCGTGGCTAATACAAGTGGCAGCTCGTTTTCCCAACACCAACCAGACGAGGCACTGGTATGACTGAATTTTGTTGTACGCGCGGACCCGTGTGCTCATCTGGCATAGCTTCCAAAACTACACCGACTACTTCAAGTGCGTCGCTGCTAAGGGGGAAGAATATGCACCGTGCAAACAGTTCAAGAGAGCATATAACTCTCTTTGTCCAAGTAAGTGTCTGCGCTGGTTTGTGGTGTCAGCGTCGACTCATTTCTTTTGTAGACGAATGGGTACGACGAAAACATTTGTTGTGATGTTTCGCCGCTGAGTCTTTTGCAGATAGCCAGGTTCGATGAGCAGAGAGAGAACGGGACGTTCCCCGCCTCCTTGGAACCTTGATAGATACATTACGCGTGTTTCTACCGTGAAATACTACTTTTCAAACTTTTCCTATGGTGCCGGGTACAACTCGATGGATTTGGAAAGTGCAAGTTAGCCTCGAGTAGTTTGCTTGGAGGGCGACAATTCATGAATCGTACAGGTATACGACGAACTCGCAGTCCGACAATTCCACGTCTTGGCCCACCCCGACCTACTAGACTCCCATAATGGACAACGTCAATCTCAACGCTTTCACTGAAAATGCAGCGAGGCTTGGCATGCGTATTCAAGAGACCTTCAGCGAACACACCCGTGATCTCTCTATAACACGCGGTGGGGCATCCATCTTTGATATGCCAGATGACAAAGTGAAGAATATTGGGAAGCAACTCGACTCTAGCAGCGACAGAGAGAAGCTTGATGCCATGAAGCGTCTCATAGCCGTGAGTGCACAACTAGCGAAACGGCGTCCAGACCAACAGCGCATTGTGCAATAGCTCATTTCCAAAGGTCGAAATGTCTCGAACTACTTCCCTCAAGTCGTCAAGAACGTCGCCTCACAGAACCTCGAAATCAGAAAGCTTGTTTATATCTACCTGTTGCGCTATGCCGAGCACGAACCCGATCTCGCTCTGCTCTCTATCAACACTTTCCAAAAGGATCTGGCTGACCCCAGCCCACTTATTCGCGCAATGGCACTACGTGTCCTGAGTGGTATCAAGGTTCCAATGATATGTGGCCTGGTAGTTCTTGCCATCAAGAAATGTGCAGCTGATCTCAGTCCATACGTTCGTAAGGCCGCCGCACTTGCAATACCGAAGGCCTTCCGGTGCGTATTGCACTCGATCTGTTTTCCTCCAAACCGCCATTAAACACCTTTCAGATTAGACGCTGCACAACAGCCCACTCTGATATCCGTCATAACTACTCTTCTACGTGACCGGTCCCCGCTCTCTATAGGCAGTGCAGTCGTTGCATTCGAGTCGGTTTGCTCCACGCGACTAGATCTCTTGCATCAGCAATATAGACGCCTGTGCAAAATCCTCATAGATGTAGATGAGTGGGGACAGGTTTATCTTCTCAATCTTCTACTCAGATACGCGCGCACGATGTTGCCCAAACCAACCGTCTCACAACACGGCGAATCTGAAGACGAAGAAGTTGATGGTGACCTTCAGCTCTTCCTTGTGTCATCAGAGCCCCTTTTTCAGTCCAAAAATCCGGCGGTAAATGTCGCATTTATCCACACGTCCACATTGAAAATTCACGTACCCTTAGGTGGTGCTAGCTGTTGCGCGCGTCTTCTACTATGCAGGTCCTCCGTCATCCGTGCACAAAATTGTGAACCCCTTGCTTCGCATTTTGCATGTATCCCGAGAGGTTGAACGTGTGGTCCTTGCGTATTTATTGATCATCACCCATGCACATCCGGTGGGTATCCAGATTTGATGTTAGGATATAACTTATATTCCGATAGCAATTGTTTTCGATGCAATACCAGCGATTTTTACTACGCACTGACGATCCTTCGCAAGTGAGACGAGATAAGATCAAAGTAATGCTGAATATCTGCGACGTGGATAACCACCAAGCACTCCTCCGCGAGTTTATCGTGTGTATTCCCTGTGTGCTCCTTCGATCAGCATCTAACTCAGTTTTTTCCATATCGTTTCTAGGATTGTATAGAGGATGTGGATGATACCGTGGTAGGAGATGCGATCCACGCCGTTGGTCGATGTGCAAGGGTGGTTCCGTCATGTACGCGACAGTGCCTGTCAGCCCTCATGGTTATGATCAGGAGCAGACATGGTAAGTCTTGTGTCTGCCATATTCTGCGCTCTGCTGAGCGGGTATCAGATATTGTTGTCAGTAACGCCGTTTTAGTCTTGAAGGCTCTTATTCAGAACCAGCTTCTTGTTGACTCTTCCGCTTCGGTATCGCCGCAGTCCCCGCTCACGATAATCTCACTCCTTGCCCGACGGATAGACGACATCAAGCATCCCCAAGCGCGTGCCTGTGTTCTCTGGTTGGTGGGTCAATACAGCGCAGCGCCAGGGACAAGTACCGTTATAGAAGGTGTTGCCGATTGGGCCCCAGACGTCCTGCGGAAAATCTGCAAATCATTCATTACAGAGGTATCTGCACCGTGTGTGTCTCCTGCCAGTATTCTCAAGTACCCGTCTATACAGGGACCTCTTGTCAAGCTTCAAGCTTTGACTCTCGCTGCCAAGCTCTTTTTGCTGTGTCCAACGGATCAGAGGTTGGGTCTGCTTTGCCGCCATGTGTTGTCCCTCGGTAGATATGACATAAACTACGACGTTCGGGATCGAACGCGTATGCTCAACTCGCTTCTCGCTGGTGTATCACCAACAATGAACGGCGGAGAGACGGGAGAACAGGGTGGCGTCACACTTCGGCGAGAGCAAGTGATCAAGGTTTTGTTCGATGGAAAGGCTGGCACCATCGAAGAGAGCGAGGAGACCTTTGGTGCGCCGCTTCTAGAATGTCTTGACATGAGCTCCAACCTTTCGCGGTCAGGCCATCACGTACCGATTGGCTCGCTTTGCATTATCACGGGCAAGGCTACATTTGGCGATAGCTTCCTCCCAGAATGGTTAGAAGAAGGAATCGACCCTTTGCTCCGACAAAACGATGAAGATGCCCTCCCCGTTGCACCACCTCCTCAAGCGATCAGTTCAGCAAGTTCCATACCATTAAGGGCATTAGCGTCGGCGGGTGTCACACCCGTTGTACTCACACCTACAGGCGGCTCAACGCCAGTATCCGAAGCAAAGGGAGCATGGAGGGATTTAGACAAATTTTATGCGAGCGACAGTGACAAAAGAGATTCGGAAAGCGGTTCTGAAGGGGAAAGCGACGAAAACTGGGAGGAAGAGAATGGTGCACACGATAGCGGGGGGACTCAGGATGACAGTCCGGATGATGAGAGTAGCGAAGAGAATGAACACGAGGGAACAGACGGAAGCGGTGCAAAGATACAACAATGATACGAATTGTCGTATAACGAGATGACGATTCTACAGCACAGCACCATCAGGAAGTTGATAATATAATGGCTAGAAAAGGGGTTCAGTAGGTGTCGAACAAGGCAGTCTGACGCCAGTTTCAGGGACGCACAGTGTCAAATACGTGGTAGTAGTGGCCGTTTATGCCGCCTCCGTGCTCGTCGCCATAGTATTCCATTGGAAACCACTGGTAAGGGTTAAGCGGGTTCTAGGATACGAGACAAGAAGACGCACGTGGTGTTCCGGAAGATCCTCTTTCCATGCACGTAGCAGTCGCGACTCTTCAGTCTGGTTAACAAGGACAAAGTCGTGTTTTGGGAGAACGAATTGTCCAATCTGAAGCTCTGTGTCAGTGACGATACCACGGGATACCCTAGCATAGGCAGTGCGATATAAGCCTCGATACAGGATGTACTCGCACCTATGATCGACCTCTCCGTAAGTAATTACCCATCAGCAAGGGATATACGTACCACCTATCCAAATCCTGTGGGTCAATATCATACACAAGCCCGTCGTTCACAAGGAGGTCGTATGGAGCGGCTTTGTCCCATTTCAGTTCCCATTCTGCAACTGATCAACGGGAGATACATACGTCTGGGTGCATGAGGTTTGGTGACTACATATCCCAAGAACACTACCGGTCGAGGGTACGATGCAGCCATAATACCTGCCAACTCCTTGCTTTGTAGTTCTCTATCCAAGGGGTCTTCCTCTAGACATACAAGCAATCAACCTTTCGACCAAGAAAGGATTTTATGTGGCGCACACATACCCTGACCATTATGCGAAACGACGACGGTAACCTCGGTCCCATACACATCCAGGATAGCTTCAATGGCCGGAGCGAGCTCGCCATTAGGTGATGGGAGCAGATGGTGACGAGAATGGATGATCGGGAACTGAAGACGTCTGGGTCAGTCTTCAGTCCTGTAGAGAAGAGTACGTACCTTGGACAATAGGGCTGCTCCCCATGTATGTAGATTGGGACCTGGGCCAAGGTCGACATACTAGGTATGCATTTAGACACTGATATCCGGAAACATTATCGAGCTCACATAACCCAACTCCTCTACGGCGACGCGGGTCCTGATAATGTGTTACTCTGCGGTGCGTTCAGCTGGTAGGCTTCACAACTCACAGGTCACGATTCCCATACACCGTCCGCTAATCCGCACCTATTTCAGTTTCACTCGTAGAACAACACTATTAGCACTCACATGGAGATCCGTCTCCAACAACCCGACGACATCAAGTTTCATATCCCTGTCAACATCGAAATCAAGGTTGACATATTTTGCCGAGACAAGACTGGCGACCCACCTGATCACATCTCGTATGCGACGTTGACTATCATGGCCAACATTGTCAATCCCGAAATGAATGGTCCAGATACCAGCATTAAATATCCTTGTCCCAGGGTTGAACGGTCTTGGACCCACGGTGGGCCAACGGAGCAGTGTAACCAGAACAGAAACAAGGGACAAAAGACACAGGAACGCGGGAATTCGAGTACGCGCTAAACTTGGGATACGAAACGAGGAGTTGAGCTTGGCCGATGCTCCAGATGGCGAGCAGAAC
>JBBPJX010000775.1:0-11378 GCA_038088955.1 Neotropicomus parvogracilis | reverse complement strand
GACACGCCACAAACGACGAGCCAGAGCCGGAGCTCAGTGGTGACACCTCAAACGACACCAGTATCGACGCTATTCTGGACTCTCGTGGAATCATCGCAGATGCGATGTCTCATGGTCTCTCCGTAGATGTGAATGGCTCAAATTGGCAACGCGTCATTCTTCGCATGAATGAGTATGCTGATGAGGCCATTATCGTCGTCTACGGCCTACATCCTGGGAGACAATATGACATCAATTTGGCGCTCGTAAGCGGAGGGACGATGCGAAAGCAGGTCACTACCGAAGGTGAGCATCCACGCGTGTTCGGCGTGGAGTTCGCTCAGAGTAAAATGTAGACGCTGAAACCACGCCTCTTGATGACGATCGAACCGATGATCATGCTGTCGCGACGCCAGAGGCTCTGTCTGCATCGACGAGCAACGCCAACGAGTGTTCCCCGTCTCCGTCCACATCCCAGACACCCTCTCCAGAAGAACGCCTACGGACGCTCTCGCATCAAGTAAACACGCTACATACTGAACAGGCTACCCTGCAAGCGGCTCTCAAGTCTTCGAGACGCGACGCGAACAAGACCACAACCAGCTTGCGTGCAGAGATTGATGTACTGAAACGGGCGTCGGAAAAAGCCAGCACTGCAGAGTATAAAGCGCGTCAACGTGTCCGTGCCCTGGAAGATGCTGTACGACGTGCAAATGAAGGTCGGGAAGAGCTCGAGCAGCTGATAGCAGCCGACGAGCAAGAGTTACCGGAATTAATGAAAAAGCAATCAGCAGCCGAAGATGTTCTAATGTTGGTGAAGGGGGAAGCTGATGTCGTCCAAACAGAACGAGAGAAACGAGAAGAGGTGGGGAGGAAGAGGAAGGAAAGTGTGGTGGGAGAGTGCGCGACGTTGAATCAGAGGCTAGAGCGATTGACAGTGAAGAAGGAGAGGCTGGAGAACTCTGTGATTCCGGACCTCGAGGCTCAACTCGCGGAGATCCAACGGGAAATTGAACTCGTAGAAGGGGGGAGTCTGCAGAATTGCGATCTATGGGATAGTCTCTATGGAGGTCCTTTGAGGACAGACTCTCAGCGGCGACGCCTGTCACATCCTGGTACGATCGGACGTCTTCCCACACAAAGGACCTCTCAACCACCGATATCGCCCCCAGACCTCGCCCGCCACCAGCCTCGGTCACAATCTTATCGGACAACCACCGACAGTACTTTAGGATTGCCACATCTTCCTGGCCTTGGCCATCCTTCGGGGCTCTTACACTCCCCTACGTCGTCGATTTCCCACTCGGGGTGTTCCGGAATTATCCCGTCGACACCGACATTGTCACACTCCACCGATACGATCTTTTCTTCCCCGTCCGCGTCATCTTCGCTGTCTCGCTCTACGAGTTCCGTCGGTTCATCAACGCTTTCTAGCAAAGCACCCCCGTTTGAACCAACACGTAATTTACGGGTGTCGCTTTCATCGCCAAGCGCATCTAGCGCGTTTCCTTCGGGGGGGCTCCTTTCGATGAGCAGCCAAGGATCATTCGTACCATCCTCTGCAACGTTTCCGTCCACCAGTTTGAGCTCAACTTTCTCCCTGTCAGGATCCTACTCATCTGCTCAGAGGTCCCTGCAAGCCTCACACAAGGCTCATGAAGCTGACCTTGGGAGTAACCAGATAAGACTGGGATGGCCATCCACATCGAGAGGATCGACAGGAGAAGACGGACGGGTTACACTAAATGATTGATATGCAGTTGGTCTATTGAGACTGATTGGTATTGTGGTATGTCAGTATACTGTATTTTTTTTTCTTGGATGTCCCACCAAGAGTTACCATATGGGATGTCTCAGAGGTAATGCTTCATGTGGATTTATGATTGGGTATGTAGCACAGCTGGGATTAGTGAGATGGTCAGTGGAAGATCTGATATTTGATGCTGACCATCAAATCATTCAAATATTGTAGGGCATTAGCCCTTGGAAAGGGCATACAGATGTTGTAAATGACTGATTGGTCCATAGAGGGCTGAACATGGATGGAATCATGTATCAAAAGTTCAACCTATGTATGCAAACACTGGAATTTACATAAAAACTTGTGTCATAGTATATGTATGCACCCAATGTCTATTATACAGTAAGAGATCAGAAGGCTTGAGCTGTACAGTAGAATAACAAAGTGATATTGATCATGGTCAGGTCATTTGCTCCTCATCCATTGTGCAAGATCCATTTTATTGATGAAATGTCATTATTTGAGATATAAGACATTGGTTAATGGTCAGTCTAGACTAGGAAAAAGGTTGATGAAATGTCAGTATTTATGTATGTATGTAACATGCAAGATATTGGTTATGTTGAACACATAGATTATGCAATGTATTATATAATCATGTACATAGATATACTCTGAACTCAGTTGTCTGAGTTCTAATAGATTCTTGAACCTATATACATATACAGTATATATATCATCATCATCATCATCTCACTGAGACTACTCTTAAATGCCCTAACCAATATGGGTACCAGTTGGCATTCCTGGGCTTATGCCTGCCTTGTTCAATAGGTTACAGTTGTTACAATTTCTTTCCTTTCTCATGATTGGACTATACTATATTATCTTGTCTTCTTTTACTTAGACTTTCACTGCTTGGCACTTCCTCATTGTCTGCTCTCATTTCCCTTCTCCTTGTACCAAGCTATGTCTCCTTTCTTGCATCTCTCCTTGTCCCCATCATCCCTTTGTTAGCCATATTTCTTGCTCTCTGATGGAGACCTCTACCCTTAGACACTTCATCCTTCTTCTTTTGTCATCAGCCTCACGTCATCGTCTCCACTCTGACCCTTGGCTGATGACTGTTCCTCTTGGACTTTATCTTTGTTTCCTCATCACATTTGTGTTGCCTTCCATCACTGCCCATCCATCTCATCCCTTGACTCCATGATGGGCTGTGACTCCATTCATTGTTCTTGTTACGATATCTGCGCTCACTCCTCATTTACTTCTTATCTCATGCGCAATCGCTCTTCTTCCCTTATTTCATATAGACTATGAGTACTTGCTGCTCTGCCTACCAGTCGATGGAGTACGTCTCATTCACCTCACTTAGACTCACTATTTCTTTCACCATTTTCCTTATCGCTTCGGCGTCACCTTTCCACTGCCCAGTCATCATGTCTCCAAGTTACCCGATGGGCGTCCATCTTTTGATCTATCACCATCTCTTTTCCTGTTCTGATGGTGATCGTTTCCTTTTGACCATTGTTCTGCTCTTGCCATGACTCGGGTGTTGCTAGCATGAGATCCCTATTTATACGAGTCCTCCATCACGCTGTACTTTAGACTTGAACTCTTGCAATCTATGTTGCTTGAACTCGTCTCACTCTGAAGGTTCCAGCCCTTCCGTTCGACTCGTCCCTCACTGTGCTCCCTCGTCCAAGAACTCCAACTACGTTGTGTTGGATCCCACCACTGTTGTAGTAGAAGTCATTGTCGACTTAGGTGTCATAATCCTTGTCCTTGTCCTCGTCCTCGTGCTAGCCCTTGTTGTCCTTCTCATCCTAGCTCTTGTCCTTGTCCCTATCCTCCGCAGTCTTGTCCTACTGTTTCAAAGGACGCTTGCTCTTGCTTTTTACTCTGCTGTGCTCTATCTCACGAGCTCCCCTGTGTCAAAGTCTTGACATACTTTTGAACGTCACTCCTTGTACCCTCGTCGCAGCGTAACATTAGTTCAAGTCTGTCCACCTGGGCAACACATCGTCGTTTCGCCCACCATTGCCCATAGGAACCCCTGTCTCTGGTGTGTCCCAGATCTGGACCCGTCCTCCTCCTCAAATGACGAAGAATCACCTCCAGATAGCCCTCTGTTTCCACCTAGTACCACCCCACTGTTACCACCACCAGCAGCCCCACCCCGTAACCCAATGTCTTCCTCAGTCAAGGCTGAGAAAAAGATCGGCCAACCCTTCGCCTTCAATGGAGACCATACCAAAGCCAAAGCATGGCTTTCTATGGTTATCTCATACCTCCTTGTCAATAAGCATATCTACACTGACGACAATGACCAAGTCCAATTTGCCCTCTCATACATGACTGAAGGATCTGCTCTAGGATGGGCAACCATCGCTAGGGAGACCGCCACTAGTAAAACCCCAGTATCCTTTGGGACCTTTGACGCGTTCATCGCTGCTTTCAAGAAAGCCTTTCTTTGCCTAGACTTTGCAGACGAAGCCATAGATAAACTGAACACCATGACTGTCACCTCGTGCAAGGGAATCACCCCCTTTATCTCAGACTTTCACACCAACATTGCCCAGAGTGGTATCACCGAGTTCAAAGCCCTCAAAGCCTACTTCAAACGAGGCCTACCAGAAGGCCTCCACCTTCATGTCATGATGATGGAAAAACCCCTGACCACCATAGAGGAATGGTACTCTAGTGCCCAGATGTTCCAGACCAGCTGGGAACGTGCCAAGGGAATCAAACCCAAGGAATATAAACCCGCCTATGTCAGACCTACTCATGACCCCAATGCTATGGACGTAGACACCATCACCACTCACCCTGCTCGCTGTTACGCTGCGACGAGGGTACGAGGAGTGACGTTCAAAAGTATGTTAAGACTTGGGCATGGGAGAGCTCGTGAGATAGAGCACAGCAGAGTAAAGAGCAAGAGCAAGCGTCCTTTGAAACAGTAGGACGAGACTGTGGAGGATGAGGACAAGGACGTGGGCTAGGACGAGGAGAACAACGAGGACTAGTGCGAGGACAAGGATGAGGACAAGGATTACGACACCTAGGTCGGCAATGACTTCCACTACAACAGTGGTGGGATCCAACATGTCAAGGTTGGAATGGATGAGTGTGAGAACGAGGTGAGTGGAAGGGCTGGGACCTTCGGAGTGAGATGAGTTCAAGCAACGTAGATTGCAAGAGTTCAAGTCTGAAGTACAACATCGTAGAGGTCTCGTATAAATAGGGACTTCGTACTAGCAATGCACGAGTCATCAAGAAAGCGGTTCAAATGGTCAAAAGGAAACGATCACCATCAGAACAGGAAAAGAGATGGTGATGAATAAAAAGATGGACGCCCATTGGATAGTTAAGGGACGTGATGATTGGGCGGTGGAAGGCGACACCGAAGCGATGAGGAAGGGCGACGAAGAAGGAGGTTAGTCTATGTGAGATGAATGAGGCGTACACCATCGACCGGTAGGAAGAGTAACGAGTACTCGTAGTCTATTGAAAAAGAGGAAGAAGAGCGATGGCGTGTGAGATGAGAAATAGATGAGGAGTGAGTGTAGATATTGTAACATTACCCCCTTGGTACAGTCGAGTCACCGATGAGACTTCAGTCCAGCTGTCAAACATATCATCCAGAATCGAGTATCCCTCCTCTCCACGTTCCGAAGGTATTGTTAGGTCAATTGTTATGGGCAGGACAGTGATCTCCCCTGTGGTCTGTGGCGTCGCAATGGGGGCAGTGGGTCGTGGGGCAAAAGGCTTCACCATGACCGTAATGCTGGCAAACACTACATTGGGTGCGAAGGCACAAATATTGAGGATGTCCCGGTGCCCACTCTCTGCAGTTGGGGCATCTGTATCGGCTGCAGTGGATGCAGAGGTGACCATTATCGCCACATTGATGGCATTTGTGGGTGGCAAGGTAAGCTGGAGAGGTGTCAACGGGCAGAACCGGTAGTACTCGTGTTGGAGAAGAAAGGACCCGAGTCCCATCATATCTTCGAATGTAGAGACGAGATGAGTTGGTTGTGGGTGCATCGTCGAGGATGGTTTCTGGCATAGAAAGACATTCGATGAGGGCTGGTGGTGGTATGACGTGGTCTGGTGAGGGGGAGCGGGGCCTGGTGAGTGGGGCTCGTTCCTCAGGAGTTAACGATTCGAAGATGGGGGTGAACACATCAAGGAGAAGGGGGGAGTGAACTGCATAAATGAACAGACCAATATCAGCAGCGACAAGGAAGTCACAAATAGAGGAGAGAAGAGGTTCCATGGCGATGTAAAGGGTTCTAGAGTAAAGGTCGTCCATTATGGACGGGAAGAAATGTCTGTGAAGGAGGAGGATAAGGGAGACTCTATGGAAGAGGTGAATACCGGCAATAAGGGGGGCGTTGTCAAAGTATTCAGGTATTTCCTCTAACTCCCGAATGAGGAATGGAGTGGTGAGGATGGAGGTGATGAGAAGTCGGCGAGCGTGGATGGGGAGTTCAGAAATGTCAATGGGAAGCATGGCGTGTTCCATGCTAGAAAGAATGGTGGAAGGGACAGTAATGGATTCGACAGAAACAAGCATGCTCGGCAGCGTGTTGTGCTATCCATGTCCGATGGCTGTTAGCCTCGGGATGGAACGTATGGAAGCGAAACTGAGGGTCGGCGAAGGATTGGAATAACTTGTTAACCATGTGCTGAGGGCGATACTCACGGAGAGACCGACATCCTAGGCAAGGTTGAGAAACGAAGTTTGAGGTGGTGGAGTTTGTCGACAGAGTCTGATATGAACAACGATGTTGAAGATGAGGAGTCCAACAAGAGGCGGTAGGAAGATGGCGAGGATAATGATGAGGATGAATTTGGGGCATGGGGTAGGATCGGTGGTGAAGGCCATTTTAGACGGTGGATGAAACGACCAACTCACTTAAGAGGTGGGCGCTTTGACTAGCGGTTCTGCACACCTTGGGAGCGACGAAGATTGCTAGGGACGAGAGACTCTTGAGTCTAGTGGAGCAGGGGCAGCCTCGTAGTGAGGATGGAAAAGATTCAAGAGGACAAGAATGGGGAGCCATCCTTGCCCTGCTCAGGTTTATATACTAGTAGGGGTTTGTACATGTTTGGTACTATTTGTGTATATGGGATCTGTCCAATATACTATATAATACCCTTCGGCTGTGTCAAGAATTCCAGGGGAAACTATTATGTGGGTGGCACCCAATGGCATAACTCACTCGTCAGTTGGCATCAGTGGCCGATGCTGTGTATGCTGCGCATTCCTGTGTTCTGCCTCATGTATTGGCATAGCCTTGCTGTGTCTTCTGATAAGCACTGCCTTGGTTAGTGACCAATGGCATATTACGCTCTTATCTGGGCTGTGCTCTTTATTCGGCCATGTGTTGTGCGTGTGCCCGTGGTCTGGGCTCTGCACTGCCTTGCTTAGTCAGCAAGGGTCTTGGCTCGTGTTTGTGGCTATGCTTGTGCCATCGTCCTGAGGCTAAGTTCCTGCGCTTGGGTTTCGTAGTGAGTGCAGCCTTTGCATGGGTTCTGGGAAATACCGCTCGTAACAGTGGATGGATTTATATTCTTTTAAGAGGGCTGTAGTGTGGACTAGATTAGACGCGGGTTCCCAAGTATTTTCTGACGAGGGATAGCCTTTCTATTTGATGAGATACTGATGGCAACCAGAAGGTCTGCAGTGAGCTACATAGAATAGCCTCGATTTCGTATTCCTCTTCTGATCCGCTCAATTCAGGGGGAGGTTGTGTGAAGTTAGGGCTGTGCTTGGTCGTTTCCTGGTACCTGGTGAGCAGGGCGGCATGAAAGATGTTGTGTATCTTCCAGGTGGGGGGAAGTCGTAGTTTGTAGCTGACTGGCGAGAGGACTTGTGTGATTTCGAATGGTCCCTCTCTTTTGGGTGCGAACTTGCGAGTAGGGTAACGGAGGTGGAGATTCTTGTTGTCTAACCACACCTTATCTCCCACTTTCCAAGCATGGAAGCTTACGGTGTGGCGATGTTTCATGGTGATTCATGCCTTGTCATGTGTGGCTAGGGCTTCCGTTCTGGCAGATTCTAGATCCGTGAGTCGAGTTTCTAGAGCCGGGAGAAATGTCTTTCCGAGTGGTGGATATGTATGATTGAGAGGAGTATCCCATCATGAGTTGGAATGGCGATTGGTGGGTGGAAGAGTGTGGTGTGTTGTTGTGATGGAATTCAGCGATAGGTAGTAGTTGTGCCCACGTTCAGGTTTTCCATCACAGAAGATTCGTATGAACGTTTCAATTTCTTGGTTCAGACATTCTGTTTGTCCATCTGTCTGAGGGTGGTAGGCGGAGGATAGTTTTACGTCGTATTTTAGGAGTCTCACGAGTTCTCTGGCGAAGGCAAAGGCAAACTATGGTCCTCGATCTGAGATTATGGAGTCGTGTAGTCCGAACCATGGGAAGACGTGAGAGAAAAAGAGTTGGGCAGTGCCCTCGGCAGAGATATCAGAAGTACAAGGGCATAGAATTACCCCCTTAGTAAGCCCATGGTCGACCACAACCATGAGGGTGGTGTATCCGTTGGAGATGGGTAGTGCGGTGATTAGATCAACAGAGATTTCTTGGAAGGGGCGTACTGCGGAGTATGGTATTGGCATGAGAGGCGGTGTGGTCAGATGCGTGTTTGTCTTATTTTGTTGACAGATAGCACAGCCCAGGACATAGCGATGGATGAAATTGTTCATTCTAGGCCACCAGTAGTCCTTAGATATGGAGGCTTGGGTGCGTGTGATGCCATTGTATCCCCCGTGATGGGAGTTGTGGAGGGACTGGATAAGGTCTAGGCGAGCGGTGTCGGATACATAGAGACAGTTGCGAAAATAAAGTTTGTTGTCATCAAAGGTCCAGTCGGCGAACGTAGTGCGAGGAAAAGGGGAGGTTTTGTTGTTTAGAGCGTTTAAAGCAGTGAGGACTATGGGGTCTGTCGTGGACGAGTTTGTGATTTTATCTTTGAGAGCTACATATGTAGGTCGAGTGCTCGAATGATGTGGTGGTCAGGTAGAATGACTGTGGCATGATTATCCTCTGAGGTGTCTAGGGAATCTTTTCGGGAAAGGGCATCTGCGGGGCCCATGGCAGTTCTGGGTGTTACACACCAGACAATGTCAAAGTCCTGTAGGAAGATGCTCCAATGAGCTTGTCTTCGGGACAAGTTTCGGGGGTCGTGAATGTAGGCAAGGTTACATACAATGATCTGTAATGACTGAGACAGGGTGGGTGGTTCCTGAAAGGAGGTGTCTCCACTCATCCAATGCAATAATGACAGCTAGGAGTTCGTGATCATAAGTGTCGTAGTTGCGTTCTGTGGGGGCTAGGGTATGGGAGAAGTAGGCACAGGGGTGTAAGTCTCCGTTTGTGTCGGCTTGCATAAGGACTGCTCCCACAGCTACCAGGGAGGTGTCGGTCATGAGAGTGAAGGGTTTACTGTTATTGGGGATTACGAGGACTGGGGCGGTAGTGAAGAGTCGTTTTAGGTGGTCGAAGGCGTCTTGTTGGTGTGATGTCCAAGTCCATGGTGTGTCTTTCTTTGTGAGGGCGACGAGGGGTCTTGTGAGGTCCGAGTAGTTGGCAATTAATTTTCGGTAGAAGTTGCAAAAACCGAGGAAGGATTGTACTCCTTTTAACGAGGTGGGAGGTTTCCAGTCAGAGATGGCAGTGAGTTTGGTGCTGTCCATGGCGAGTTTTCCCTCCCCTACAACCATCCCTAGAAAATCCATCTTGGGGACGTTGAAGAGGCATTTTGGAAGTTTGAGGAAAAGACCTAGTTCTCTGAATCGGGTGAGGACGCGTCGGGTTCAATAATGATGGGTGTCTAGTTCGTTGGAGTGGATTCCTAGGTCATCCATGTATGTAGATCTTTAGCCATCGTTCATTGAGCATGTCTTGGAACGAGTGATTCATGAACACCTGAAACGTGGCAGGTCTGTTACAGAAGCCGAAGAACATGACCGTGGGTTCGTAGAGGCCAAAGAGAGTGATGAATGCGCCTTTCCATTGATTTTCTTCTTTAATGCGTATGTTGTTGTATCCCCAGCGAATGTCGAACTTGGTGAAATACTTGGAATCTTTCATGTCATACATCAGATCTTCGATAAGTGGGAGTGGGTATGCGTTGCGAACGGTGTGAGAGTTGAGATACCGGTAGTCCTGACATGGCCGAAGTCCTCCGTCTTTTTTGGGAACGAAGAAGAAGGGGGTGGCTTGTGGTGATTTCGAGGGTATGATTCGTCCGGTTTTAAGGTGTTTGTCGATGAAAGCTTTACATGCGTCATGTTCCTTAGGGTTCAAGGGGTACATATATCTTGGTGATTTTTGGTACGAAGGAGTCTTTTAGCTCGATGGTGTGGTCAAAGGATCGGTGTGGTGGTAGTTGGTCATGAAGGCTCTTGGAGAATATGTCGGCAAAATCACTGCACCACTCGGGGAGTGTCACCTCGCCCTTCTCGGCTTCCTGGGCGAGTTGGGTCGAGATTGTGGTGTGGAATATGTCTTCTCCATTGAGCCATTGTTGTTGTTGTGTCCATAGTTGTTCAAGTTCATAGTCAATATCTAGTCCTAGCATTCGTACAAGGTGGTTATCTTTTGCAGGGTCCTGGGGGTGTGTCTCATTTGAGGGGGGGCACTCATGGAGAGGCGCCGTCTTAGGGTCCTCCGACACATTCACGAGTCCAGTTGTCCAGTCGATAGTGGGGTTCCAGGTACAAAGCCAAGGTAGTCTGAGTATAAGATGGGTCTTTCCGAGGTCGAGGATCATGAGTGACAGAGTTTCAGTGTGAGCTCCCGAGGTGATCTTGGCAGTGACAGTGTGACGGATGGTACCTTTAACGTTCTTGGTACCATCAGCATTGAAGGCTATGATTGGCTGTGCGAGTTTCATTGTGGGTAATTGAAGTCATCAAGCGAGGGTAGGTGAGATGAAATTTCCTGTGGCTCCGCTGTCGATTAAGGCAGATGTGGTGATGGTTTTGTTTGTTCCAGTCAATGCGAGGTCAATGAGTAGATTTCTATCGTTGCTCGATGACATGAGTACAGTAGCTAGGCGGTGAGGAAAGGGAGACATCACAGCATCCTTCCTATCTAAAAATCCTGGGGTTCTTCCTTTTCCTAAAAGCATGTGTTAAGGACGTTGACAATCTCTTCCTGAGAATGTCCTTGGGAGCGAAGGGTTTTGACTAGTATGAGGTCAGGGTCGTTGTCAGGTGTAGACTGGGTGTCGAGGACGTGCATCTGAGTTGTGGTGGGGAAGGCTCTGCACTGGACTGTGGAGTGTCCAGATTTCCGGCATCTAAAACAAAGTTTGTCGCGCATACACTTGGCGCGTTCTACGGGAGAGAGGCAAGCAGGACAAGTGGTGACTATGTCTACATCCATAGTGTTGGGGTCATGAGTGGGTCTAACATAGACGGGTTTGTGTTTCTTGGGTTTGATTCCCTTGGCACGTTCCCAGCTGGTCTGGAACATCTGGGCGCTAGAGTATATACCATTCCTCAATGGTGGTCAGGGGTTTCTCCATCATCATGATGTGAAGGTGGAGTCCTTCCGGTAGGCTGCGTTTGAAGTAGGCCTCGAGGGCTTTGAACTCGGTGATGCCACTCTGGGCGACGTTAGTGCAAAAGTC
>JBBPJX010000774.1:0-11382 GCA_038088955.1 Neotropicomus parvogracilis | reverse complement strand
CCGGTTTCGAGCCTGCGAAAAGCTCTCGTCCCGGGCCACCGCCACCCTCCTGACTTCCACCCCGGATACCGTTTACTCAAGGAAACTGCCAGTCGCGACCGCCGGAGGAGTAAAAACTGAGCGGTGCACTGTCGGCGACCTCGGATCGGACTAGCTACAACGAACAAGGACGGAGGGGCTAACTTTTCGCTCGACATCCCGCCGTCAATCGAACCTTTTACTGTAACATAGGCGAGACTTTCCGTACGTCGTTCGAGGCGTCCATGACTTCGTCTCGGATCCCGCCTCGTTCGCCATATATATCCCCACGGATGGAGGCATTCGCACGATGCGAAACAGATCGCTCCCTGTCCATCCATCGACATCTCCAAGGCTGAAGCGCTGATTCTGGGATACCGATACCACAAAGACGTTGCAGTGAGCCCACGACATTTGAGAGTGCCAGTACGGATCGTATTCTCGACGAATTATTTCTCGTTGCGTTTCACGTCGACCGACCTCAAAACGGCCCAATCGTGTATTTCCGCGCCGCGTTCACCCCTCGATACACCTCGAAAGTAAAAACTCGCATTTCACCAGGTCCTGTCGCCAGAACGTCATACGTATACCCCTCGTGTCGCCCCGACGTCGATTGTAGCTCTCAAAGTAAAACGTCATCGTACACCATCATCACGCCCCCTGAAACACGCCTCGAAATCCTACAGAAAGAGACGTTGGTCAGCACCACACACACGTACACGTCACCACCGACGACCGACGACGCACCGTCCAAATCCCGACGATCGCACATGGACGCTAAATCCGCCCGCTGTAAATGCAAGCACGTCGTCTTGAGGCTGTCCCACAGCGTCGACGACGTCACCCCGCGCAAATCGTTCATCCCCGTCTCGTCTTCGACCCCGTCGCTGTCCTGCAACACGAGCGCGTCTAGGATGTGGGACGCCGCTTCCTCGTAGCGCTATGACACAGCAAGCCACGTCAGGTGAACGTCGAGCGTATGAAAAACACGATGGGGTGGTGTCCGACTCACCCGGAGGTTAATACAGGATATGCCAAGATTGAATCTGCGGTGCGGTGAGTGGATGAGGGAATTGAAAAGTACAGAGCACATTAAAAACACACCTCGCGCGGATATAGGCCGGGTTTAATTCCAGCGCCCGAAGATAGTATTCGAGGGCATCGGCTGCTTGCCCATTGTTGGCCATGGTTGCCCCAACGCGGTTATACAGCAACCAATCCTAACATGACCCAAGCAGCGTCAAAGACAGACCACACTGACTTCATGGCAAACGTACATCTGGTCGGACGGCCAACGCCGTGAGAAAACAGTCCACCGCCTTGGAGTATTCCTAAGGGATGAGGTGAGAGGGCTGCCGTGAGCCCGAGGGGGAAAAAAACGTACACCGGTCGTATTTAACAACACCGCCAACGCAATTTGCACGTCTGCGTCGACACCGCCCTCTTGCTGATCCGCACTCCTCGCCATTCGAATGAGGACATCAATCAATCCCGAAAAATGGCCTCGCGCGTCTGTGGCCAGCGTGGAATTGGACACGACCGACTCATATTTCGGATTGCGCGATACCCATTCGCGAATGGCGTCGTATGTCCCCAGCCGATGGCTGTCGTTGGTGTGCGACACCGCGAGCGCAAGCCACGTCGCAAGATGGGATGGGTCGAGTTCGACGGCACGCTCGAGCGCTTGAACGGCTTTTACCTCGCGTTCGTTTTCTTGTTGTTTCACACCAAGCTGGAACCATGCGGTTGCGTTTGTCGGATCTCGTTGCACAGCAGCTTCTAGCTCCAGAACGTTCTGCCGAAAAAAAAAACCAAACCAAACATCAACCTTGCTGTCCACCCCTTTCCCCCCTGGAGAAAATTTTTGCGTGGTACCATTCTCCGTTCTCCACAAGAATGAAAAGGGGTGGCGTGTACGTACCTCGTACAGACGTTGTGAATGTGACATGTGCAGAGTATGATGCCGCGTTCTCGATGAGTCCCCAAGTAAATATGGGTTGTTCGTCTGGAACTGGTAATTCACGACCGGCTTGACCCCTGCCGCCGTCGCTTCGAACGCATCCCAGTCGCGTTGCATTTCATGCCATATATCTCTTCCTTGGTGGGTGGGTCCCGTCCGTGCAGCCGGACCCGTGTAATGCGCGTTCCAGTACTCGGTAAAGTCTGCATTTTCCTGACGGAAATAGGCCTCGTGGGGGTCCCTGGCTGGTTGCACGGGCGCCGCATTCAATTCCTCTGAACCCTGATACGAAGGAAGGACGTGCAATTGTGACGAGGATGCACCGGCCACCTCGTCGTTTACCATCACAGCACGTCCTTTTCCCTTCACATCCACAGCCGCGGTCGTCGTGGAGTCTTTGGGAACGATATCGTCCTTTTCTACGATCACTTCGCCGTCCCGCAGCTGACGCATGAGCTGCATGAACTCGCTTTTATGGAATTTAGGATTCTGCTCGTGTTTCACAGAGTCTATGACTTGCGCAGCAAGCCGGGCCATTTCGTCAGCGGGCACCGCATCCTTGAAATTTTGATCATGTTGGAGTTGTTGATCCGGCAGGGTTTCGAAGAGAGCAGGCACGGTTGTATTCAACAAGGATTCTTGCGACTGAAATTCCTTGTTCCAAGACATCTCTGGCACCAGTGAATCAGGCTGGCTGGCAAGCCATACACATCAACAAGAGCCTCACCGTCGCTCTGTACGACGTGTCGTTGCAAGGGGGCCATCGCGCTCGTCATGCCGACCATCGGAGCCGCTCCATAGCCCGCATACACCGGGCTCCACGGAAGTGCACCGCCTACAATGAGAAGAATAGCAACAAATGGAAACGAAATAAAGAAACGAAGGATGGGTCATAATGCAAGCTGCGGATACAAACACATCGACGTACCTTGCAGAATTCCCCCCACGGGCGACTGCACGCTCTGCAACCGGTACTGCTGTTCTACCCGGGTGGCCGACAAAGCTTGGGCCTGAGTCTGCGGTTGTGCATGTCCATGCGCATGCGCCTGGGTCGTCGCCGGTTGACGTGCCAAAAAATCTGCGGCCCACGCCGCAGCGGCCGTACCACCACCGATCTGCGCGCTTTGAAAGGGGGAAACAGCCGACACCGCAGGCAGCGCATCGCGCAACCCAGACACCTCAAACGGCTGCGCTGGCATCGACAAGGGCACTTGGGGCACGTGCACACCCGGCGCCGGTCCAGCACCAAAGAACCGTGCCGCCTCTTGCTGCAGTTCCGGCGTCGGAGCATGTTGCGATCGGAAATGCACCTGTGCGACATGACCATCAAGAAGATGTCATCAGGGTAGAAGGTATGCGATATTCGGTCAGCATCACCGCTCATACACAAGAGAACTGACAGGGACGAAGGCATAGGAATAGAATAGTCATCGACATCGACATGCCCCATCGGCACAGGCATGATCATAGACACGGAACGGAAACGTCGCCGAACAGAAGTGCGAAACAGGACGGCAAACGGAAAACTAGAAATGACACACGGAACACGGCACACGGCACACGGAGAAGCCGGTCGACGAATCCAACGACGAAAGGGACGTACCTCGCTCGACAACGGTCCCCGGGAACGAGATGGCCCCGCGACGTCCTGGAAAACATACGGATGCATAAGCACGACTGCGTTCGACTACGCCTCACCCGGTAACTCGGGCCGCCCGTTGACCCACCTGCTGCACACCCCGGTCCTGATCAAACCGCTTCGAAAGATTCTGCAGCGGGTTCGAAGGTCCGCATTCGGACCCTCCGCTTACGAGCATCGAGAGGGACATCGTGCCTGCGCGAGGAGCGATAGCAATGATGCGCGTGATTCACGTTGGGGTTGTACTGGTACTCGATCTGAATTCGCCGAGGTTTAGAACAACTTCGAGAGAAACTGAAACGAAGACGACCTCGATATCGACAGCCGACACACAGAAGGAAAAGAAGAAAAAAAAACCGGGGACGGTAAAGCACTCGACTGCCGCGGTCGTCTGAGCTTCCGGCAGCCCGGCAACTTCACTTTCTCAGTGTCACGTGTCTAACAACTTTCACACGGCCCCACTAAGAAAAACTGTTCGTACAATTAGATGAGGCGGTGTTAATCTATGCTAGGCCCCATACCAACTCCTGCCCCGTTCCAAAAAAAAAAAGGTCGCCGTCTGAAATGGATGCGACGTGCTGAAAAAAGCAGCGAAAGGGAAACAAAACGTTGTCATAAGAGAAGCAAAAATAACGGAGCTACATCGGCGCACAGAAAAAAAAAAAGAAAAGAGAGGATTATGGAACAAAGGGATCAAAAGGCAGCGTGCATAGACAAACACACACATACACACACAAGTCTAGAGTGTCCCGTCCGTCAGGGCACCGATCATGAGTCCTCGCATCTATGTCATGTCCTCAGAGAGAGCAAAACATCTACGGCGACACACCGTTCAACTCGACGGTGGTGTCTGCATGACATTGGTACTCGGGCCAGGTTGATTTGAAGGTGATGAAGATGGGTTCGCCGTTGGAAGCCCCTGTAGGGGTGCATGTGATTGCGCCCCCACCTGGACCTGACCCTGAACCTGCGGAGGTCCTTGCACTTGGGCCTGAGCTTGGGCCTGGGCCTGTGCTTGCTGTATAGCCTCGACTGCCTGCCTGCACTCGGCCCCACCCTCGGAACGCACTGCAACACGCAGTGGAGTCAGTTATGATTTTCATAAACCAACGGACGGCGCGTGTCCAAGTAGTTCACTCACGATGTCGCTGTTATAAAAGGGGAATGAGATCCGAACGAGAGGGAGTGCCCGAATAGAAGCACTTCATGATGATCACTTACGTTGAGTGCATCCAGACGACTGAACGTCTTTCGACAACCTTGGCAAATGTTGGATTGAGACCGCGTAGCATGTAACGCTTGGTGTCGTCTGTGACACAAGTGGTAAGTCACGGACGCGTCATCACCAGCGGCTCAGAATACACAGTCGCAGGCGCATCTCAGGGCGCTCCACGACGCCTGATGGCGCGATCGGTGGTCACTCACTTGCAATCGTGTTGTCTCGCAAACCCTTTCTTGCAATCTGGATACTCGCACACGTACGGGCGCTCCTCGGTGTGTGATCGCAAATGGCCTAGCGGGGGTGCAGGCATCAACGACAGCAATCGCGTACACACGGTAGGTGCCACGTACCTCGCAGGTTGAACCGACGCGTAAACGTACTTCCACATCCGGGAACTGGACATATGAAATGCGCCTCATTCCGCCTTCGACTCGCACTCGCTGCCTGCGTCGCCGACGTCGTCACCTGCTTCTTCTCGACCTGCAAAATCGGAGGTAGCCTGGGTACCCCGCTCGAAGACGGGTAATGGCCTGATGCATCGCCAGACGAGGCAGACGACGACGCAAGCGCCTGGTTATACAGCTCGGCCGCGGTGGGGGTGTAATACGTCGTTTCTTGCTTGACTGAATCGGGTGGTGGCGGGACGGACTGAGCCATCTGGGCAAGCGAGGGTTGTGCTGGGGTGGAGGGGATCGGGTAGGGCGATGGGTGGGATGTCTGACGAAAAGGGGAGTTGCTGTGGCTCCGCCTGTAGGCATGACCGGGGGGATAGTGGGCATGCTGTTCCGTGGGATCGTTTGGGCCGGCGCCTGGGGGGAAAGAAGGTGGCTGAATGGGATGTTGTTGAGGAGACTGCTGTGGCATGCTAGAGAGCTGAGGAGGGTAAGAGAGATTTGCGGGGTCGCTGTCGTGATGGTTAAAGGACTGGAACTCGTGGCTGACGGCAGGGTCGATGGCAGGCTGGCGTTGCTGTGTGATTGGATTTTGCCACTGAACCCGTGTTTGAGTTGCAGGATCGAGTTCCATGGCTTTGTGTGGGCCGTTTATATTGATTAGGCGAGGGAAAGAGAGAGCTTCTTTTTGATGTGAACCAAGACAGGGCTAAGAAAGTTAATGAGCGTTCTGAAGAGAACGTCCGCCCGGATCCTTTTTGTGTCGAGTGGAAAACCGAGGACGGACCTGTTGACGCCTTTTTCAGGGTGGGGGAACACACAGCCCTGTACAGGGAAGTGGGAGACGGGGAAGGATGAGAAGCCGGGGTGGGGATGATCAAGCTCGCTCGTGGACGATGCTACCGGACGAGTCTGCGTGCTCGACGTTGGATATCCGACTGACCGACGTGGCTGTGTCCCCATTTAGCATGCAGCGCCGCAGCACTGCACCACTTTCCAAATCGGGATTGCTTGCTCAGCCAGCAATGCTGTGTTCCTCCCTCGGCATCCTGATCATCCACGTCACCGTTCCCACCGTCCCACCGTCCCAGTACACCACAATGTTACGAGCTAGTACCTATTCGAATATGTGTGCGTCCAGCAACCTCCGCCGTCGCATCAGCTCCGTCTCTGTAATTCGTTGTCCCGTCTTGCCATTGCACGCCCGCGGAGTCCCATTCCCGCTCTCCCGATCCCGTTGTGCAGCAGAAATGTCGGCTTGCTCGCTCAGCAACGGCGGCGGCGAATACCCTTGTTTCATCTCATGCCCCTCGTCTCTTGATTGGTTCACAAGAGTTCCACTCTCACCACGCTTTCGTGCGACAAACGTGATTCCCGAGTCGTCCGTCTCTGTTTCCGTGCTCGACGCAAACGGACTCTCGTCCACTTTCCTGTTGCCGTTAGCGTCCCCGTTCTTGGTCGACGGCGCATAGTAGATGGGTCGTTTCGTTGGCGAACGAGAAGCCTGAGGAGAATTCCGCCTCGTGTCCCTTTTCTTCTTCGTCCCTCGCGCAGCTTCGACAACTTTGCTCGCCCTTTCTTCCTTGCCAGAGTGCCTCACAAATGCGTCCTCTACCCAGTCCGCGAGGTCTTCCACAACCGCCTGCGCCTCGTCCATCAGCGTCATCATCTGTAGGTACCCATGGCTCCAGTCAGAAAATAGCACCATCTGTACCCAATCATCTTCCGTTTCCCGCGCCAGCTGATCCCGCTCGGCAATCATCCTCGCAACCTCGTCCTCTGGAACATCATCCAGCTGGACGTCTGTCATACGCAAGCCCTCGCCAAACTTGGCACTCTTTCCCGTCAGCAGGAGGTCAAGCTCGGCCTTACGGGCTCGCTTTGCTTCCCGTACCCGCCCAGCAAAGATGACTGTGTCGTCCACGAACGGGTCTTTCTCACCGCATTGCATCAGCAGGGGTGGGAACTGCGAGAGAAGTGACGACGGTGTCAAAATGGGAGAAATGAAGTAATCGGTTGCAAAGTCAGGGTTCCGATGCGGCCCAATGTACAGAATGGCCATGGCGCGCATCTGTTATTTCGAGTGAGCATCCATATTAACATTACGCAAAGCGAACCACCGATCCGGATGCAGTGCGTTCACTGACTTACCATACTGGGAGAAATTATACGGTCCTGGAAATATCCAGTCCGACTCGTCATGGTGAGTCTTGTGCCAATGGGTTCCCGGTTTTTGCCGATCCCTTTGCCGTCATGACTTCCGGTGACAAGCGTGGTGGCCTTGAGGTTCGCTTGTGTGACAGCCTCTGAGAGCTGCTCCTGTTGCTTCTCAAGCACTCGGTGCAGTTCGTCCATGTCCGAGGAGGCATCATGGTACACAAAACGTACACGCTCCTCAATGGGGCGATCCTCCTCTCTCACGGGGTGCGACTCCCCCTCCTCACTCTCGGAGTCTGCCCAAGACTCGTGGTCATCGTGCGGTACCTCGAACGATTTGACCGACGACTTGCGCTTCATATCCATGTTGTGGTGTCGTTTAGAAGACGCGTCCTCGGACCTTCCGACTAGGTCTTGTATTGCGTCTTTCCAGCTCTTGTGCCTCCTCAGACGCCTGGTTCGCGCGCGGTGGTCTTCCACCATACTCAACGGGCTAACGTGCTGCAGGTGATTCTTCTGCAATGCTAATTCGCGCATGCCTGGGAGATCCCCCGTTGACTGTTCCGTTCGCATGACCCGAAGATTATCTGGCGACATCCAGGAGGTAAAATTGAAGTCCAAAGCGGCATAATTGAGCACGAGAGACAGCGGTGCAGGAAGTCTGATCTCTCCTGTGGGCAACGTTGCATTGTATTGCAAAATCTTGACCATGACACCCACGACAAGCGTAGCGCCACTGTTAAACGTAGTGTACGTTTATGGAAGAGATGTCAACAGAGCTGTGCGGGGCTGATAGAAACACTTACGCCGAGTCCCCGGACACGATCAGATTCAGTTTCTTGCCAGACATGCCGATGCAAGTGCCAGACGTTTCCGCAAGAAGCCGGTAAAGGTCAAAACACTCGTCCATTGCGAATGGATAAGGATCTGAATAAAAGAATGAACGGTCATGAAAGCGCCTGCAATATGAAGTGAAGGGAAGGAATGCTCACATTCGGGAGCCTTTCCGTAGTCGACAGCGAGCACAGGTTTACCTGTCTTAAGGGCCCAGGCGCGGAGTCGTTCGTCGTGATGGTCCGGTGACATCGCCACAAACCCGCCACCAGGGAAATCGAGGATTAGATCTGTGGAATTATGAAGCTGCGGCGCAGGCGGCGCAAAGTAGATGTGGACCGTGATTGGACGATCGTACGTTGAATTGGAAGGACGTGGCAGAAGGATCTTTCGATGAAGTGACATGTTCGGGCGCTGTGCTATCAATCGAAGCTGTCAACAAATGAATCAGCTTCGAGTCAGGGGCCGCTCGGACCGACGGAATGTATTACATAGGGATTGGTCGTCTTCTCCCAAGTGGTTCGGAACATCTCGACAGTAGGCACAGCTCTAAATCGCCGGAGCTGTACCATGTAGTGAGCCAAATCCTGTTAGAGATAGTGAACAGTGCGAACTTTTTCGTCGGCCTCGTTGGCGTAAATTATGTAGTAGATAGAGAATAATATAGAGCATATGTCCTTGAGCCACTTGGGACGAATGGACATGGCAGTCGCAAAACCTGCATCGAGACCAGTAGCTATCCAAGTTGCACGGTAATATGAGGGTGAGTACTGAGCGGGATTGAGAAAACGTGACCCGGAAACGTGGAGACTGAACTCACGAGTTTAGCCAATGGTTCAGGGGCTGAGGAGGTTCCAAGAGGTTCATTCTCGAACATGAAAGAGAAGGATGGAGCTTACAACCAAGGCCCAATATCTTGTCAAGATTTTTGAGCGCATACACGGTGGTGAGAGTGGTGACAATGATTTGCCATGGAGAGAAGCGCTCTGTCGTGCGGGTTAGGGGATGGATGAACGAATGCTCAGTCGCATACACGTACGAAACTTCCTGTTAAGCCGTCTTAGCCACAGGAATCGTGGCGCACCAGAATTTCCGTAGGCGAGTCTGCAGACCCAAAAGAAGATGACGAGGAAGACCTGGGGTACGATAAGCATGAGCTAGTGTGAGATTGGGATGGAGACACACCTGAGCCCGTTTCCAAGAGGGACTTGGACGACCGAGGAGATGGTCAATCATGATCCGCTGTGAGGAGGGTGTAGTGACATCGTCGTTATATGGGAGATTGCATGCATGTGATTCCAACTCCTCTTGGTGCCTCGGTACACCAAATGTGTCAATCGTCACGCGTCACGCGTCACCGCTAGTCACTTGACCAATGGGACAAAGCTACGGGCGACGCCCGTTTGGTAGTGATTCGATTGTTATCGAGTGCCTGCTGGCTAGAAAACGAACGAATTCGCGGATCCAAGTGCACTAGGATCCAATTGTACTAAAGTGGCGATAAAGGCTCCGACCGTAGTCTTCCGATTAATTGATCTCGTAGTAGAAAGTAGAGCCTGAGCGCTAGGCTTGATCGATATCCAAAAGATGGACGCGCTAAAATCGATTCGAACTCTTGACCAAGACAACATCGACATCGTCAACCAGCTCTTACTCCCACATACCATCGAGTATGTTCAGATCCAAACCATAGAGCACGCCCACGATGCCATCAAGTCGATGAAAGTCTGTCCATCTCTTTTTCATCTTGTGCTCACTCACTGGCATTCAGATTCGTGGTGCGCCCGCAATCGGATCCCTCGCATCGCTCTCGATCGCGACGACCCTCTCGAGTGCCCTCAAGGAGACGCCTCGCCCTGGCTTCCTCACTTCTCCAACCGCACTCGAGGCCCACATCGTCCCACAGCTCGACTACCTCTTCACCGCCAGACCCACCGCGGTCAACCTTGGCGCATCCACGCGTCGCCTCGCCAAGTTCCTCTCCCTGGCGGTCATCGCACACCAGCAACAGCCTGAGCCACGCAAGTCAGACGAAGATGCGGCGATCGCGATCGCAAACGACCTCATCGTGGAAGCAAAGTTGATAGGAAGCGAGGACAAGGCACAAAACATTACCATGTCCAAGTTGGGTGGCGACTGGCTGCATAAGCGTATCGGGGGATCGGGAAAATACCTGAACGTCCTCACTGTGTGTAACACTGGCTCGCTCGCGACATCTGTGAATCCCACGCTGTCTTCCGAGATTCATTTTGACTTTACTTGACTGGTAGGGCTATGGGACGGCATTGGGGTTCGTTACGTATCTGCACGAACAAGGTCTCCTTGAGAGGGCATACTACACCCAGACCGCCCCATATCATCAAGGATCTCGGTGATTATCTATCTATACAACATCTCTCCAACTAACACATTTGCATTTGTAGACTGACCTCCCTAGAGCTCCATACACTCGGCATTCCATCCACCATGATCTGTGACACGATGGTGGGATCTCTATTTCAACACAAACCCATCCATGCTGTTCGTACGTCTCCATCCATTCAGACTTTTGCCCGTAAGGAAACATACATAACGGTACAGTCGTCGGCGCCGATCGCATCGCGAGGAACGGCGACACCGCTAACAAGGTAAACGTTCTAGATCTTCTTCCGTGAATCCCCGATCCGTACCCTCACTCTCCCATCTCAATCCCCATGCGATGTTAGATCGGAACGTACAACGCCGCCGTATTGGCAGCGAGGCACAAGATAGCCTTCATCGTCGTCGCACCCACAAGCACCGTCGATCTCGCCATCGCCGACGGTTCGGGGTGAGCCTCGTCAGATGCCGTCTTCTTAGCGAACCTGACACCCCATGCACAGCATCCCAATCGAACATAGACCGCCCCTTGAAGCTTGTCTAGTCCGTGGTGCCCTCCACCCAGCTACGTACGACGCGTCCGGCAACAGGGTACAGGCGCAAGTCCTCGTCACTCCGTCTGCGGTAGGAGAGACTGAAGGTGGGGTGTACAATCCAAGTTTTGACGTCACCCCGGCGGAGTTGATCACGGCGGTCGTAACGGAAAAGTACGTCGCCGTGAAACGGGAGGGCGAGGCAAGCTTTGACCTACTAAGGGAGGCGAAAGAGGCTGAGTGAAAGACGAGAAAGACAGACAGGAATG
>JBBPJX010000773.1:0-11382 GCA_038088955.1 Neotropicomus parvogracilis | reverse complement strand
CTTCAACTTGTGGATCCTTCCTTCTTACTGCGAAGATGCTCCCACTGGCAGCGATAGTGATGCGTCCATGCTTTATAGGCAAGTGAAAGTTGTCTGACTCGTCTCCATCCACGCAAACAAAAATCCTATTGCACCATTAAACAGTAAATACCACGGTGGCAACGATGTAAGTTCTAATATTGACTGCGTGGCATGCTTGAGATCTTAACTTTCACTGACAGGCTGACGGGAGTATCCTTGGGTCAGGGATGTGCCTACTTTCATTGGTTTTGGGGCAGTGATCGCCCCCTAATAAGAGCATTGGTGAGTTTCAATGTTTCGGCTATGCAACCGGACCTGGTGCTGACTGACACAGGTGTTGATCATCTTGTGACTATCCGGACTTGCTGTTGTGTCACCGTGCCCTAACTTGTACCCAGGCCTCTTGATGTTCTCCAGACGATAACAGCGCTTGGGTGCTCGTGGTGGCAATTCGTATCTTGCCGCCGGAGCCGTTCCAACAGTTGTATACTAGAGAACACCATGTGGGTTTCTCATTCCAGACGGTTTGATAGCTGCTCAGGAGCTCAAACACGCGATACAGACAAGCTCGTGTAAGTAGCAAGTTTACTTGCTTACACTTCTATCTAACTTGTTCGGCTGCAATAGATTTCTACCCCCGCGTCGGTACGGTACCCTTTTTGTCCACGTGAAATGCATCTGAATCTTCAAAGGTGGCGATCATGTTTGGTGTGCAAATGTGAGCGCTCTGATGGCAGATCAATGGATCATACAACTCATCCAAGAACATAGGTTTTATTGCTACAGAGTGTGGAGGGGTTCGTTGTGCATTCATCTTCTTTTCCTGTCTTACGCGGCTTGTTTTCAGTTAGCGATAGGAATCACATACTCGCCGCTGTGGTGGTACGTGGTACTGTTATTGCTGCCTCCGCTGGGTTCCCACAAGGACTATAATCGCTAGGGAACTCTCGCTTTGGCTCAAACGAGTGAGCTGTTTACTCTAATGTCGGAGTTTCGTCTCGTCTGACCAACTTGGGTGGTAGTCCTTGGTTCAAGTAGGTTGCTTCTACTTACATACCCACCAACAACTCACACCGTTCTGCTGTTGTCACCGACAGTTTCGACGGGTATCATGTGCGTTTAGGATGTAGATGTACCGCGCAGTCACTCATTCGACGTTGGCGAATCAGGTTTGGCTCTGGCAATGTCGGGATGCTGTTCGCCAATCCGGTACGTATTCGTCAAACACGCATGCCGATACCATAATACCACTCTGTTTTAGTATCTCCCAACCGCGGGTGTTGCTGCTGCATTGTGTGATATCACCATCACAGCATCAATGATTTTTTACCTACGTGAAGCACGCACCGGAGTCAAGAGGTATGTGGGCCCCATCGTATCGGAGTCAGACCTGCAGATGTGCCGGAACGTCGATGACGGTCTTCCCCATAGGTCCGGAACCCGAATCCAACGCATGGTAGTCCTTTTTGTGAATCTGGGTCTTCTAACGACGTAAGATGAATATGTCTTGTTCATTATACATTTCGTCAGACTTGGGTGCTGATTCTGAATTTCTTAGTTTGACTGCGACGGTGCTCGCTGTTTTCGTGAGTCTCACTACATTGATAGTGTGACGGTCTGTAATTGATGCTATGCGGCGACTCAGTCCCTTGTCGATCTCCCCGTCTGGGAAGGTATTCCCGGCGAAGCACTGCCGAAGCGTGCGTGTTTCGTCATCCTCCTGTGATGATATGCTAAAGGTTGCTTGCACCTTTTTTCGTGTCCTGTATTTCGTTCGGTGACGCTGCAGTATATGTAAATTCGATGCTCGCGGTGTAAGTCACTCTTCCAATGGTTGCACCAGGCTCGCGATTGAATGCATTTCTGCAGCTTGAATGCGCGCAAGACGATCACCGAGGAGCACGACGAGCCTCGCCCCGTGATCGTTGTGCCCACCATCCGAACAAATCTATGATGGTCAGAAAATTTGTGGCTTGTCTTTCCCAATCTTTGCGCCTGATGGTTGTAATCTATTCCTGGACATTGTATATGAAGTGTCAGGCCTCGTGCGTCACAATGGCCGCGAAGCCCTGAGTTGAAGTCTTAGTTATATACGTACATGTGAGTATTGTACATACATACCTGGTGACATCTCGGCGAAGTATTTGTTAGCCTCGAAAGCCTGACGAGGGACACAGCCCAGATGACCCGTGCGCAAATTGAAGCAAGCGCCGAAAATGCCAGTAGAGCGGCAGTGTACACTGGCCCCGGCAACTTGAATCAACGTACAGCAAAGAGCAACGGGTTATCGCACTTACTGTGCTCGTTCCACCATCGTCATCGTTCCCTCCGCTGCGGCGTCGCCGACCTCGACCACGTTTCGACAATGACACGTGCGTAGTTTGAATAATACGGAGTTGCGTTGATGCTAGACAAGCACGATGTGACAGCAATCGAAACCAACGTGGATGTCCCAGTACGCGTCGTGGCATTTTCAGCAGACGGGGAGTATCTCGTGAGCGGCGATAATCAGGGGGTTCGAGTTTGGAAGGTGGAAGACGGCAGCTTCAGACTCATCACAACCATGGCGGTGGGGGTAGTGAAGTGTCTCGCGATCTCAAAGGACGGCGGAAAAATCGCGGCGGGAAGGTGGTTAGGCGATGTCGTCGTGTGGGACGCGTACACGTACAAGAAACTCGCCGCGCTTTGGGACGACCACGTCAATGGGGCTGATTTCTCGCCCAGCTCTGGTCGACTCGTCACTGCGCCAGACAACCACAACGCCTCTGTCTGGGACGTTACAACTGGCGTACGAGTACTGACACTCCGTCACAAAGAAGAGGTCAGAGCAGCAAAGTATTCACAGTACGGCGATCTGATCGCGACGGCTACCGATAAATCTGTTCGGGTGTTTGACAGTGGCAATGGCGCCATGCTGGTAGGCATAACAGCAGGTGTAACACCATGGTACAACACTGGTCTCCTCTGGTCGCCGAAACGCATCTACGTGATATCCAATAACAAAATCAAGGAAATCGAGGCGTCCAACGGATCGTTGGTCTCTGAATGGCCAGTTCCCAATAGCGACGCCTCCTCGTGCATCGCCCTGTCACATCGTGAGGATTTCATCGCACACTCTGCGAAACGCACCGTCACGTTTTGGGACACGTCGACACACGCCCAGCTCGGCCAAACCCAACACACTCAAGACATACGTTCGATCTCACTCTCACCAGACGATCAATCTGTCGCAATCGGCGGGGAGGGCGGAAAAATTACCATCAAGAGTCTATCTCTTACCACCGTATGTATCATGTCTGACTCGACGGTCTATGGCGTTCCTAAACGACATTCCGAATCGTATCGTCGTTATCTCGCTCACAAGTCCACACCGTTGCGGGATCCGAATCATCGTGTACTCGCAAGTAGAGCGCTCGTCCGAACGCGTTTGCGGCAGTGGGACAGAGCGATCGAAGACGCCGAACAGGTCTCGTGCTCTCCGCTTTCCTGCGTACTTACATTGATGCTAGTTCATACAAGTCCATCAAAATACGGCCGTCCGCCCTCGCATACATCATAAAGAGTATGGCACTCGTCGGAAAGGGCAATCGACACAAGGCATACAGGGTGTGCGACATTGCGTTTGAGTACTTTCATTCGAGTCACGCCACCTCTCTTCTTCTGATCAAGGTGTGCATATTCACCACTCCAACGCGGTTGCGCTTCAGCTGTTCATATTACTTAGGCCATCATCGTCTTCATGGCTGGCGAATACGACGATGCGATATCGCGCATAGACGACCTTATCGCCGCTGTCCCCTCCTGTTCAACATGGGGCGTGGTTCAGGCTCGTACAAATGTGTTTTAGCGTTATTGATGTCATCACTAAAACTTCAATAGGCATATATGTATCTTCTCCTTGGGAACTCACAATTGGAGAGCAGAAAATACCAGAGCGCGATATGCTCGTTAGAACGTGCACGAGTCAATGTACGACAGCACACTGGTGATCTGTCCCTGATGATCTCTCTGGTAAGATTCCTAACAGTCGTATCGAGAAGCATCAATGTTGGTCGTCTGTCAGATATTTGGATGGAAATTTGATAGTCTTGGCATCACGATTCAGCGGCGTCTTTGTGAAGCACTGTTTGCAGCGGGTCGCACAAATGACGCAGGCGAGTCTCTTCTCAAGATTGCAAATACCCTTGGCGAAGATGTCTATAAGCAGGAAACGATGACCAAATGGATCTCTGGTGGGTTTGTTCTCTGTCTGTTTGGTTGCCGTATGTTCGAAATTGTTCGCAGGGTTCGTCCACCGTTGCCTCTCTGCCCGAAAGAGCGACGATGACACTATGACGACAACTCCGGACGACAGTGTGCGGGGGATTCGTGGAACCGTCGAATCTCTGAATCACCTACCACTAGTGAGAGAGTGGGCAAAAGCAACTCTGGCGAGTAGTTCGTGGCAAGACACCTTAGTGGCCTCTGTCGACGTGTGTATTCCTTTTCTTGTTCCGGTGAGCTTCGTAAACCTGAAGCTGCGCAGTTTCAGGTTCCGAGATCTACGATTTACCGGGGTATATGTGAAAGTCTTGAAACTGTCGGCCGCGTGACGGATGCGATCGAATGTCTGAAAAAAATGGAAAACGAATTGGCGAGTGAAAACCAAGCAATTTGGGTTGATGGTGAGTTAACGCGCACAGGCACACTGCTGTTCTACTGCTCACAAATTTGATCCCTCGTTAGGATTCAAACGTCGTTGTGTTGAAGAGCTAAGAAGTCTCGGAGACGAAGCAATGATTGGGCAACGGAACGACGATGCCCTTACTCTCTATTCAACCGCACTGTACCTCAATCCCGCCTCCCCACAAGACATTTATGTTATGCGCAGCAGGGTATATGCGTCAATGGGTTTATGGAAGTGCGCCGTGGATGATGTAGCTCAGGTATGCCGTTTCGGTTTTGTATAAGTCGTATCTCGTCGACGCGGGAATGTTAGGTGATGCTGCGCGACCCATCATCTCCGTGGGGCTATGACTGGCTATTGAAGGAGTGGGCTATGGTGACCTTGGCTAATTGTGGGTCGTGGAAGAACGCATTGACTGCTGCAGGTTGTGTAAGTGTGCTTTCACGGTTAATGTGTATTTTAACACTAAAACATATTGGTTTCAAGTTGAGAATCCCGAGGTTCTTAATTTACCGGGCCTTATGCGATCGTCTCAGGATGGTCAGCTGTGTAGCAGATGCAGTCGAATGCTTGCGACAAATGGAAAGCGAGTTGGCAGAAGGAACGACTACTGCTATGGGTGGTGAACAAACGAAATGGATCGCTGGTGCGCGGCTTCGCACACTGCTTCTGATGACCCTACGTAATTGATCCCCATTAGATTTCAAACAGTACTCCGCCGACAGTTTTCGACATCTCGGAGACGCAGCTGTAGATGCTGACAAACACGATGTGGCTATTGCTCATTATTCGGCTGCACTTTCCCTCAAACCTGCTTTACCACAACGCCTGTACATCCTGCGAAGCAGGTCATATATGGCAATAGGTTTATGGGAGAATGCCATAGATGATTCAACCCATGTACGTCGTTTCTGTCTTTTGGTGGCCCAATCTTTTCGACGCAGGATTATAGGTAATCACGCTCGATCCGTCGTCCAGATGGAGCTACGATGAGGTACTGAAAGAATGGGCCAAAGCAAAGTTGACGGCTGGATTGCAGTGGAAGAATGCCTTGAATACTGCTAGTAGTGTGAGTGCATTTCTCTATCGATCTATTTCATAAAATCAACACTTTGATTCGAAGCTCAAGGTTCCCAAATTTGCCGTTTATCAAGCACTGTGTGGATGTCTCGACGCGTTCAATCGCATCGTGGAGGCGACTGAATGTGTTCACGAAATGGAAAAAGATTTGGCACAAACAGCACAGGTGACGGAGGTGAATTGGGCCCTCGGTAAGTGAACGTACAACACAGGCGATAGTTACTTGATTTTCCTTTGTCAGACTTCAAATTCCAGTGCCTCGGGAAGCTAGAGGCTCTCGGAAGCGCGGCGTTGAGCACGCGACAATATGACGAGGCTATCTCATTTTATACTGCTGCACTGTCGCTGTGTCCTACTTCCCCACAAACTCTGTTCATTGGTCGAAGTAAGGCTCGTTCGGCGAGGGGCATGTGGAAAGACGCATTAAACGATGCCAATCAGGTACATCTTGTTATGCCCCAGCGTATCATTTTTTATGGAACCTTTCAGGCCATCACGCTCGATCCGTCATCGCCATCCGGGTATCAGAGGAAATATGTAGCATTGCGTGGGCTTGGATGTCATAAGGAGATGGTAGATGCGCTCGAGACGATGATCTGCAAGATGGGAGATTCATCCGATCCGGAGATTCGCGGTAAGACTAATGACTTCAAACTAGAAACGAACCGCTGAACTTGGCTCGCAGAACATTGTCACCAGTACGCCAAGATAAAAGAAGCGATTCACAAGGCCATTCAGGATGCTATTCGTGAATCGCCGCGGGTGCTCATCAACACGACTTCTGGTCGTCTCTGCAACAAGTCCGAGCAGGCTGCTGCATTTAAACTGTTGCCAGCCTTCACGGACCTCATTTTGTCCATGACCACGCAGATCGACCAAGCCCGTATCAAGCGGGAGGTCACAGAGTATTTTCGTTACGCCACATTTTCGCACAAATGGGAAGACAACGAACCTTCGTTCGACAAGGTCGTACAAATTGTGGTGTACGATCTCGATGAATCCCCCACACACAACAAGCTACAAATGTTTTGCAAGATCGCACGAGAAGCAGGGTTTCATTGGGCATGGAGTGATACGTGCTGCATCAACAAAGCAGACCATTTCGTTCTTCAGGAAGCGCTGGTTGCGATGTTCAAGTGGTATGAGGGTTCCTCTCTGACGATTATCTTTCTTCGTGGCGTTCGCTCTCCATCGCGGCGCGGCGACCTCGTCAGGAGCGTTTGGAATACGCGAGTATGGACCTTCCAGGAGTACCACGCGTCGAAGGTGGTTCGATTCTACACCGAAGACTGGGCCCTGTACATGAACCTAAACATTCCCAACCACAAGGATTCACCCGAGATCATATCGGAAATGGAGGAAGCGACTGGCGTCTCGGCGCAAGCCTTGATGGATCTACGGCCAGGGTTAGATGACATCCGAGAGAAGCTCTGTCTGGCCTCGCGACGAGAAACGACCTTAATCGAGGACGAGGCATACTCATTGCTCGGCATATTTTCAGTCTCATTGCCCGTCGTATATGGTGAAGGGAACAAGTCGCTTGGACGACTCTTGGCACAGTTACTCACAAGCTCCGGAGACACGAACATCCTCGCGTGGACAGGGAAGTCCGGTAGCTTTAATAGCTGCATTCCAGCCACCATCGCTGTCTTCAGCCAGTCGCAGGCCACACACATTCCGCCAGACGTCAGTGACGCGGAGACAGACATGATCATTGGAAGATTACGCACTCCTTCACTCGATTTTAGTGTCGCCATGAGGTTGTACGACCAACTCAACGATCTCCCGGTACCATTGTTTGCAGGACGACGGATGAAGCTTCCGTGCATCATTTTCAAATTGGGGCCTTTGTCGGCTTCCCGGAGCGCGTCGGAATATGTCTTTCGTGCGCAAACAGCCGTTCTCGGTATCGTGGCGATCAAGACCACAGAGAACCTCTCGCGCTTCAATTCTCTTTACCTCATTCACCCTTGGATTGACTTTCTTCTCGACCGACAGCCCGTCGGAAGTGTATCAGAGCCAATGCATGAAGAAACCGCACTCGACCATCGCCCTTCTATCGGCGGGTTGCCACCATATTCCAGTTTTTCCCAAATCGCGCAACCCGTCCCGCGATATCAATCACCAGTAGCTCGCCACGTTTCTCGCCAGAGACAATCGTTGCGTGGACTGCCCACACCTCCTCCATACTCGGAGGTGGCATCTCTCCGTCCCCCTTCGTCCATAACCCACGTAGACAAGGAGATGCGCGCTCTCCGACTCGTCAGTCGGCTGAGGCAACCGTTTGGCGCGTTGTTGCTCACGCCGAACCTCGGAAACGTGGCGGCGTACCGCAGAGTCGCCGCGGAAAGTCTGATCACCGTGCAGCTGGAGAGCATCACGTCAATGATATTGAACAAGTTGGTGGATAGCGTGCACGTTTTGGACGTGCTTTGAGTTTGGATAAACAAACGCATGGGTAGTTCCGGCGTCCGCCTTTCCGTGTAGTTGTACAACCTAGCAAGGCGTTACGACGCCTCATCCGAAATCCCGGATTCTTGTGAACCATTTGACTCGATTATACATGTTACAGTAAATATTCATTGCTTGCGACAACTTTACCGTCAGTTCCTTAAGCCCTACCGTCCTATTACGACCCATAAGCGTATTCAGTCATCGAGACATCGACCGAATAGCGCGACGTTTGTTCAAGATAGTAATTTACACTTACACCCCCATGACCCACCGACTCGACAAGCGTATCCGGATCCGATCCGATCACCGAAGCGCTCCCCATAGACCCGAGTCCTTCAGGTCGGGTCGACCATACCCGCACCGTCCCGTCATGACCCCCGGTCGCAAACATCGGTGCGTCCGTAGCATTGTTCCACTCTATACATGTCGTATACCGCAACTCGGACAGCGGACGGATGTAGCACAGCAGCGCCACTGTCTCGATCCCAGATGTGCACCTCGCCAGCTAGTCGTTTGATAGACACATGAGAAATTGGGTTGTGTGCCGAAACAGACGGACATTCACCTTTACTGACACAGTACACAAATTGCTCATTATTGCCTCCAAAGTAACATGAACCAGCAATAGGCGTGGGTGCGTTGAGTGCAAAGGTATGTTTCAGATTTAATCGTGCTGCCAATGGACTCGGGCCGTTCGTCCTCGCTCTGTCACGTACAATCTCAAGTCTCCAGAGTTGGGGTAAAGCCTGGAGATGAGATGGAAGAAATAATGTAGGATGCGAGCAGGATGCAAGATGAAAAGGATGCACCCGTTCAAACGAGAGGAGAACGCAAGGCAACTGCTTCGATGTCACAATGTCGCGGACATCATGAAATAAGGAGGCTTGACTATAAAAGATTTCAGCACATGTGCTCCTCTGTAAAGCTATATCCAAACGCACTTCTCCTTTTGTTTCGAATGCATGTTGTATACTATCCATCTCAGTCAATAAGAGACGAGGACAACTAGATGCTCTCCTACCAATGATCCTTTTTTCGACTTTGGCCTGGTGCGTCGGCTGGGGTGGTACGGCACTCAATTGAGGGCCAACACTCGGCAAACGCGAAGGGCCAGCAGTCTCCTCCGAGTCTGGGGTAGCGCCATTGGCCGTCTGTGAGATTTTCTGTGCCTTTGCCCTGAGCGTACGTGCGGCTGTGAGCCATTGCATTGCGGGTCTGTGTGCGGTGATGATACAGCGTTAGCGAGTCCGGTCGGGTAATGCTGAGGGAGAGGGGTCAGAGCGCGAGGATATCAGACTGCACACACGACGATACAGTCATTATACGTGTGGTTTGCGTACAACACGCGTGATGGGCAAGGCGCAATACGACATCACCCGCAAGTCAACCCGTCTTGCAGGGCAGGGACTTGCGGTACAGAATTAAGGAAATTTAAAAGGTCACGTGACTTTTTGACTACTACAACCACTCACAGGCAACGTGACTTGTGATGCTACGAGGTACGTTCAAAGTCTCGGTCTTGACCTGCACAAGCTCAAGCAAGCCAATAGGTAGTCGGCCTCATTTCAGCCTTGGTACCCCTGAAAGGAGTTCAAACACATTAATCAGTAGTCCCTACGTTCGAATGGAGTCCAGTGATCCTTCGAGGCGGAGGCAAACGATACTTGCTTTGATCGATATGCTCTCCGAACTGAACAGCGACACTGCGCCTGAACCTGGTTTGTTTTTTCTTTCTCAATACCAGTAGTTTCGTACATTCACTAGTTTCCTAAGACGTCACTTCGCCACCGATACTAGAAGAAGACGTGCGTGAGTCGCCTTGGTATCTCCGACGGAGAACGTACCGTATAATATCTTCGCAGCGATTTCTCTCGACGAAAAACTATCAAATGCCGATGCAGAATTGTTTCTCAGGTTCGAAAAGTAAGTGCTCTAGTCGCAGGTGATGGTCATGTCAGTGACTTTTCAGACGGATAGAGAATCTCGACAAAGAGGTGGGCGACACAAGATCGGTCTCACCTCCTGTCCCTCATTTGTAGTCAGCTCCGCGGTTTCGCAAATGCTGCCCGCCAACTTGGGAGTTCAGCCAGGATTCTCTCATCCACCTTCAAATTACGTGAACGGTTGACGAAAATTCAATTTATGTTTCGAGAAAATGCAGCGAACTTGTATCCTCGCAAAATCACCCGGCGACCCCGTGAGGCTCTTCCCAATCCAAATTTCATACATCGACGGTGGCGTGGCCTCCATCCTCCCGCCGTGAAACTCATCTTGGAGGACAATTTGGAGCCTGATGCACTTCCTGCCCAGTTTGAAAGCTTTGCCAAGGACGTCGTGGCCTTTCTCGATTGTCTTAACGAATTCCCAGAGTTTACTGACGAGATTGTCAATCGATCCATGCGGAGCTTCGAGGCCGACTTGAAAGTACGTCGAGCCTCATTGATTTTGCCTGCATAGCTTTGACATCGCTGATATTGTCCAGTACTGGGCGTCGTGCCTAGCTGAGTACAGGAGTCAGTGCCGCACCCAATTTTCTTGCGCACCGAAACCGAGATAACATGTTTATTTAGATCAGTTTCGTTCACCTGCCGTGCAACGCTACGTACACGACCTCACTACTGAAATTGGCGATCACATCAACAACGTGACGCGGTCGTTATCCATGTTCACGGAGATCGGTCAGTGCGGAGACATCAAGGAAAGCAGCGCACTGACATGCCACGTAGGCGTCCCAACAATCAGGTTCTACCAGCAACGCGTCGCATTAAACCTATTATGTCTATCTATTGTGGCAATACTCTTCTCTGCAGTCACAGCTACCGTACTACAGTTTTCGTACAACTCGGCTGGAAATGCGTTGGCAGATTCCGTGAATGCATTTTGGTTTTCGTCGTTGGTGTTCAGCGTTACGGCTGCGGTGAGCGGCGTGCTGGCATTAACTTGGGAACAGGACATGTAGTGGGTTCTTGACCCGCTCGTCATACCATCAACTGATTGACACCATGTAGTCGTTCCGCAGGGCGGTGGTGGGTCCCCATCTGCATAAAACGGTCTCCGATGGGGCTCCTGGTGATGTCTGTCGTCTGCTTCTTTGCTGGGCTTGTACTCTTCATGTATTCGTCCAATCAGGTATGCAGACATGTATCACTATCGTCGTACAT
>JBBPJX010000772.1:0-11384 GCA_038088955.1 Neotropicomus parvogracilis | reverse complement strand
GGGGGGGGGGGGGGGGGGGGGGGGGTGGGGGGGGGGGGGGGGGGGGGGGGGGGGGGGGGGGGTAGTGGAGGAGGAGAGGGAAGAGGATGGCCTGGGTTTGCAGCGACCGGATGCGCTGGGAGAGTCGCTGCGCTTGCGCTTGGCGACGGGGTTGTCGGGATGGAGATGACGGGCGAGGTGTACGTGGTTCGGGGCGAGAGCGTTGGCGTGTACGGGGGCGGGGGAAAGAGCGACGATGGCGAGGACGGCGAGGACGAGGAGGGGGATAAAGGAGGGCATTTTGAAAGGAGAGTGAGAGCCAGTCACGGTCGGGAGGGAGAGTGTATGCGTTTCGTTGGATCTACGCGAGCTGTAATTATAATAAATGAGTATTTTACGTAATATTACAGTATGTAGATAATGTCATGGAGACAGTTTGTTTGCGTAATAACGACAGCTTGCTTGTACAAAAAGGGCCGCTCCTCGACCAAGTCTCGTTCTTTTTCTTCAACCCGCTACATTACAAGCAAATCATCGGTTCATCTCATCGCTCGTCCCACCGCTCATCCCTCCCAAAAAATGTCCGACGCCCAAGCCGCCCATGTCACCGAAAACGGCGTGCCTCCGGCTACCCAAGACGCCCTCGTCGAAGAAGCCCCCGGTTTCAAGGTACAGCCCTCTCACAGATCCGCACCGCTACACTCCCTCATCCCGTCTCCCCTACCAGGTCTTCGCAGGAAATCTTGCGTACTCCACCACGGATGAAGGGCTGAAGACGTTCTTTGCGCCCGTTCAGAGTGACATGTGCGTCCATGCCTCTCCCCACTTGCTCTCCCTCATCCTCTTCAGCGTCTCCGTACAGGTCATCCTGCGCGGTGCCCGCTCCGCAGGCTACGGCTTCGTCGCCGTCTCTAGCCCAGAGGCTGCTCAGAAGGCAGTCGAGTCCCTCAATGGCCAGGAACTCGACGGCCGAAATGTCATCGTCGAGATTGCCAAGCCAGCCGATCAAAAGGACAACGAAAGGGAGAAAAAGGCAAAGAGACGTCCAGGCAGGCGCGGTGCCAAACCCGTCCCTGGCGAGGTCACCGACGCCGAGGCGAATGGCGACGTTAAAGCGGACGACCCACCCGCCGCTGCTCCCGGCACCGACGAAGCAGCCAAACCCAAGAAAAAGAAGAAAAAGACTGCCGTAAGTCCTCCGTTTCACCCTCTCATCTTGTCCTTCTCACATCCCTTTTCAGCGCAAGCCAAAGAGCAAGTCCGCTCCTCCCCAAGAAGACGACCTCCCAAAGGAAGCAGACGATGTACCCCCACAAGAAGGTGCAGCAGACGCTACTCCTAAAAAACAGTATCGCCCAAGAAAGCCCAGAGTTCCACGTCCCCCTCGCCCAGCCGGTGAAGACCCCGTCGGCGAACCCTCAAAGACCATGCTCTTCGTCGCCAACCTAGGCTTCAACATCGACGACGACGGTCTTTCTGCCCTCTTCACCGACGCTGGCATCACCGTCGTCTCCGCCCGTGTGGTTCGCAGAAAGTTTGGTCGCCCCAGGAGGAGCAAGGGTTATGGTTTCGTCGACGTTGGCAGCGAAGAAGAACAGAAATTGGCCATCGAGGCAATCCAGGGAAAAGAAGTCGGCGGCCGCCTCATCGCTGTCAAGATCGCTGTCAACGCCACCAAGGAACAACAGGAACAGGACGACGCCAGCCCCGAGGCTGATGCTGACGCTCCAGCTTCCTGAACCTCTGCTCTCCTCATCATAACCCCAGATCCACCCCTTGACTTCATTCTTATTTAACGCACGCTCAAGTGCCAGATTATCGTGACTTAGTACTCGTCCTCTTGCTAAGTTTGCCGCGATGTTCAAGAGTCAAGTAATTCATTCCCCGTGTCGGCGGTCTGGTACTGTTTTCTTTATTCCTGTAGTGTCGCCTTGGTCAACCTGATATGCGACTCGCTACGTACTTTCATGGCTATTGATGACCCGTTTATGCCCACATGAAACTTGGACTTGGTGTGACGAAGCGTCTCGTGTTTGTTCGTCCTTCATGTCAGACGAGGACGACTATTTGTCTGACAAGTTCCTCCTCGAGGCCGTCGACTCGTCCTCCCAGCCAAAGACCTATGCTCAAAGACGCCAAGAGTCCTTGAGACAGAGCCGCATCAAGAATGAACAGAACAGGCCCAAGAGTCGTCGTCAACGCGAGCACGAATCCCGAGAAGAGGGTCTCCGTAAGACCCTCTTTGAGCGCGCGAAAGAAGACAACGATGGGGGGGAGAACAAGGCGCTGGGTATCATGCTCAAGATGGGTTTCAAAGTAGGCCAATCTTTGGGTCAGAAAGAGGCCTCGCCAACCCATCGGGGTACAACTCCCCCTCGTTCCCCAGACGATGGCTCACAGGAATCCGCCGAGCCCACCAATACGCACAGAGCCGAACCGCTCTCTTTGAATGAATGGTCAGGTCCGTCGTCGTTCCCATCATCGCACGCACTAATTCATCGTTTCGCAGGCAAGAAAGGCATCGGATTAGGGAAACGCGCAAGGTCTCCCGGTGCTTCGGACCGCTTGGCAAAGATGGCCAAGATGGCCGAAGATGCCAGCAAAGAGGACTTTCGAGAATTTGCTCGTCGGGAATACGAAGAAAGACGCGCAGAGGCCCGTCTGGTGCCTGCACAACGCACCTGCACGACTCTCGATGAAGCGGTCGGCGTCACGGTCAGCGTTTCCGTTCATTTCTTGGAACGTGGTGAATGACCAGTCGTTTTGCTATCACCGCATCAGTTCAACGTTCTCTGGCTTAACCCCAGTGTGACTGAATCTATCCCCAACGGGCTGGCACGCGCGCTCTTGGAGTACACACATGGCACCCCTCTGATTCCCTCCGGAGAGAGTAACGAGGCAACTCGCTTGCGCGATCAGATGCGCGCGGATGCACTGCAACCCGTTACTAGCTACGATGATGAAGGCGTCTCGAACGAGCACGGACGAACGAGCAAGGCAACACAGCAGGAGGACCTTCCGGCAGACACCATCGAAGAGGCTGTTCACTTTCTCCGTCTCGGGGTATGCTGCTACGCTTTGTTTAGACAAAAGACTGATCTCTGCCGACGCAGCCTCGAGATCGGTTGACTCTGGTCCTGGCATACCTTCGCGACAAGCATGCATATTGTTTTTGGTGTGGGACAAAGTATGAGGACGATGGTGACCTCGAAAAACAGTGTCCAGGTCCCAAAGAAGATGATCACGACTAACGCCAAGCATTTCAGAAAGGGCTACTACGTCTAAATATCAGAGTATAAGGAACGCGTGCTAATGATGATGTACAAATGAGTGTCCAGAGATCGCAGAATAGAACATACACCAGTCCATCGAGAAGGAAAGTAGGGAACGCGTGTACCGACTAATGGCCAGTGAGAATAGTTACAGAGGACCGTTTTTTTCTTTTCTTTTTTGCCGTTCACCAAGGACGCGCGGTCGAGGATTTGGGCATCCGTCAGTGAGAAATCGGCGTGGGCAAGAGCGATGGCAGAACGATAGTTTCAGGTCGATCGGAATTTACTCGGTGAGGGAAGGAAGCTGCAGTTGGAGAATTCTGTGGGGTTCTGCGACGAGCATAACCCGAGATGGGAGTAATGGCATGTAATTCCCGGGAGTTTCTTGCGGATTGCAGGGGTGATGGCCTCTTTCGACCTGGCGACGAGCGTGGGGAGACAGACTGACAATACATGTCAGACTCGCGGGTCACAGATGGGAGTCTGATTGACGTACTCTCCGTCTGCTTTCCGTGTCTTCGACGGATGGGGTTAGTGATGTGGAGCTGCTCTGTCTAGCAGAGGACTGTATGTACGCTCAGAAAGGTCGTCGTCACTTTTCAGGATGAAATACTCACGCTTGCGGAAATGTAGGGCGAAAACCGGACGGTGCGTAGACGGAAAGAGCCATGTCGCCTATCTGTGTCCACGTCTCGAGGGATGGAGTCGGAGGATATGTTAAAGGATGGCGAGGTTGGGCTGGAACCTGGATTTGAACTGCCAAAGGAAGAGACGGAAGAACAGGATCCTGAGCGAGAACGGGATGCGATGACGCGGGGTGGAGAGAGTTTGGCTTCGTTGTCTAGACCGAGAGAGGCCATGAGTTCGATGAAAGACGGAAGTGCGGCAGCCATTTGGTGGGCGGAGACGGAGACGGGCATGGGTCGTTGCAAAGGCGGCGTTGAGGGGAATAGCGTGGAGGGCATTGTTATAAGTGATTGGGCGGAGGGACTCCTTGGAGACGCCCCACGGTTGTCATGTATGGACGGTCGCCAAATCCACGAGCGTAACCTCGCACCGTAGGCGTTGTCCTCCAGCCTGCACGGCTAACAATAGGAACCTAAACTGGTCGGCAAGGCGATCATATCCTCGCCGGTCCAATCAACAACACCGCCTCCGCCGGGTTCGTCCCGGTTCCGAACGGGGGGAGGAGGCGCGACGACTGTCCACCACAGCGTCAGGTATGTGTAGTATGACCGACGAGGCTGTGGACGTCGAGAATGATCAAAGAGATAACCCACCCGTCGAGCTCGTCCATCGTGATTACGGGAATTCGCAATCCATCGTCGCCAAGTCCATCACCATAACATAGAACCGGTCCCAGAGGACAACCGTTACTCTCACTTGGGCGGGATTAAAAGAGGGGCTGTGCGACATCAATACGACGTCACGTGTCACTGCGTCCGGTTCCACACAACAGCCATGAACCAGCCGAGCCAACAAAACCCGTCTGGCGGGGGCGGTGGGTTTGCTCAAAATCCTCGTCAAGAGATGGAATATGTCTGTGCAGGTAGCCCACACCGCCTACGCCGTCGACGCTGCGCTGTCTGACACGCATCATCCAAAGATTGTGGCGCAAAAAACGAGATAAAGTCAAGGGAGCCCATTCGTTGTCGCGAGTGTGGTCACCGAATCATGTACAAGAAGAGGACAAAGAGAAGTAAGCCACGCATTCCTCTCTGCAGGTACATGCATTCACGTTCGCGCCAGTGGTCCAATTCGAGGCACGATGATCGTACTCAAGTCGCCATGCAACGACCTATCGCGTGACGTCGCTGGACCAAGAGCCGAGCTACAAGTGGTGGCACACACAATGGATCGTTCTGGAACAATGCCAGGGACGTGTTCCAATTGAAAGAAGAGCGTTTTTGAAATCATTAATATCCGAACCTGTCCAACTAGCCAGAGCTCCTACATCCAGTATGTACGATCACCAGTGCGACAGCTAAATACGAGTATAAAATATGCGTGAATAAATGCACTGCTCCACTCGAAGACGAACGAGTTGGAGAGACTAGTAGCAACATTTCTGTACAGTATGTTTAGCGAGATGTTGAATGGGAATCTGCACGTGCGACAAGAAGGTGGGCACCTCACCACCTCCCTAGTCCTTTGAACCAGATATTCAGAAAGCAAGTTACAACAATGCGGTCCAGGATGGTAACGCAGCGAGGAGCAACCTTGAGTTTGCTATCCTCTGCGGACCAAAACGCCACGTGCTTGTCCTTTGAGTCGATACACTGGATGTGACGCTTGGGTCAGCGATTACGCGACAGCGAAAGGAAAGACACTCACGAACATGTCCGTCCCGTTTTCTCGGAGCTTCCACTTGTACTCCACCCCAGAGACCCTGAACCTCCGGGATCTGCCCAGCGACTCTCAGCACGCCATGTCGGCACTGTAAATTTCAAGAACGTACTGGCCACCGTTTTTTATTTTGCGCAAATCTTTCAGAGGACACTAGAATCCGGAATCGTCACACGGACATGGACGGTGGAGGACATGAATTACCTCGTCCACGCCAAAGCACACCGTAGCGTTGAAGCTGGAGAGCCATTCCACGTGACCGGCCGTTTCAAATATAGAGGTGTCCAAATTTTTGCGGTGGAAGGTGGTTGTGCCCATAGAATGACCGGTTAGCGGATGGGAGAACTGACGATGGCGTTCGTCGTCAACGTGACACAGAGTGAGAGGGGCGGAAGGCTACCTTGTAGAGTTCCAACTCTTCTGCGGCGTTATCTAGCGCCTGCAACACACGAAAGGTACGCATGTCCGCGCTGCCGTCGGCGCTAAGAACGAAACGGAGTGCGACGTCAGAGTCGGTCATATTAAGTGGGCGGAGGGAGGTGTAGGGCGTATTTGTCAATTCCGGGGGGACGACTTTATGGCGTACGTTCGCTTTGGATTAATAGAGGGGGCGTCCATGTATAAAATGAACTGGCAAGCGCCATGGTGCTCGTCATCTGCATCTAGCGGGTCGTTATTTGTACGTGATGGGTCGACAAATGCACGCTAAATTCAGGAGTACGATGAAATGTACCTGGGAACGTCGCCAACGCCTGTCCGCTCACCGTTCACTCCCAGAATTCTCGTTCGTGTCTTGGTGGGGATGGACGTGGAACATCCGGCGAGGCATCCGAACAGACCACGAGCGTGCATTCTAAATGGGGAAATAAAGCGGAGGTTGAAAACGGCACAGAGTCTGGTGCGGATGGGTTCAGCCGGTCGGTATTGGTTCCGGCAAGGACTTTGACTGCCAGCATCCACCAGCGCTGACAGACTTTCGTTTACGCTTGCCCGTCAATTAGGTCCTATTGCGGGGCTATGCCTGAAGACACACCAAGGAGTCTCTCTGGTGAAGCAGACCTTGTAAGTGTGACCCGTTCTTAATATGTATGTATCGTCATCCAGATCGTCAAATCGTCCATGTAGGACTCGGACTGCGACATCCAGTCTCACACAGAACAAGACTCTCGGGGTCTAGGCCCTGGAAGACCTGGAAGAAAGAAAAATCCAAAGTGAGTCTTGCCTCCAACCAATCGCTGCTGTTCATTCCCCAAAGTTCCCAAGCCGCCCGGAGAGACCAGAACCGAATAGCTCAGCGCGAGTTTCGCCTCAGAAAACAGCAAAAGGTGCGGCGTAACGTACGATGCTACCAGCCAACCACCCCTCGCTGAACTTGTTGTCGCCGCCCGTAGATACGTGATCTCGAAGCACGCGTAGAGCTTCTCTCAGGCTCTCAGGATGAGGCGTTCACCGATCTTCGAGCTATTCTCAAGGGTCTGTGTCACGTCTCTCGCGATTCGGTGCTCGCCCTCAGCTACTTTTTCCAGACCTCATGGCCGAAAACCTAGCTCTACGTAATTTGCTCAAGAACGTCTCTGGATTCATTGCAGAAGGGACCGGCGGTATGATACAGAAACTTGGTTTCGATATGAACGAGTGGACTGCGTTCCTCGACAGAGCAGAGACAGACACCGCCTGGGAGAGCTTTCAATCGCGCAGAAACTCCAAAAAGACGACCCAGTCATCAAACGCAATGTCATCGATGCTGGGTCCACAATCCAGCTCTACAAAGCGGCCTCATGATGACGACCCCTCCAGCGGTAGTCAGCTGAAGAAATCTAGAACCTTGAGTGGTGAGGATGCCATGGAGCGACCAGACAGCTATCACCTCCTTATGCCAATGAGCTCCACCGTGCCTCCTCATCATCCTGCCACTTCGATATATCCATCGGCCGCACGATCCCCACAAGAGAACCTATTCTCAGAGGTGCTCCGCAACGGACACGCAAACTCCCCTGTCTTCATAGCGCCCACTCCCTCAGGCGCCGCTACCCATTATACTTCCCCCTCGACCTCGAGTACTTATTCATCATACATGCCGCCGATCGGCATCGGTGTTGACCAGGGAATGAATTCTCTACCTTATCCGTCCAACAAGAATGGAGCGGTAGCTTCACAGCAGCGCATCCTTCCTTCTCAGAACGACGAACCGGATGACGAAGAGGCATCGCTGCTAGAGCTGCGAGATCCAAAAAAGGTCGAAGCTTTCAAACTTATCAAGTATGCGAGCCCTCGAGATCTCAGCTGCTTGCAACTTAATCTCACTTCTTAGGTACCATCTTGAGAACTACATGAGAAACAGCGCCTACTGCCTGCCTTCTTCGTTGCGCCCTACGCTGGTTCAAAGGTGAAATTTATTATTATTATTTGCCTGTTATTTTGCGTCTGTTTGCTCATCGGTCGCATGCACAGGACAATCAATCATGGTGGGTTTAAACGTTTCTGCGTCGAGTAATGTACTGTTGGTGACACGAAACAGAAAGTGTCATCGACCGCATTGTCCATCCTGGATTACGGGACCGCATTATTCTGCTGCGAGGTAAGAGGGACGGTTTGCGCTATGTCACCACCCACCAATGTCTTTTTAGGCCAGTTCTCCTTGGCAGATTGCATTTTCGACTACAAGAAAGCGATAAAACTACATGGTGACGATGTTCTTGCACACAGCAACTGGGAGTTGTCGGAGTGGTGGTTGCGAAAATACTCGTCAGCGCAACGTTTTGTTTACGATCTTCGCGATTGCTGATTTTTCTACACAACAGATACTTGGTGGAGAACACCACACTGGCTATTTGCAATCGCTGGAGGGGAGAGCGAGGTGAGAGTGAGCTCACGATGTCCGATATTGGCGCTCAGGGCGATTCGCCCGCTTCCTAAGTTAATATCCTGTCCCATGTATTCTAAAGGGCCGCCACCTTTTCACGATATTCACAACTCGTTGTACTCTCGGCGAGATGCTCACGTCGAGCCTAAGGAGGTGCTAATAAATACATTGTCGTGATGTTTGCGGGCACGAACCGACATGGACGATCACCAGGAAGCTTTCTTGACGCCCGGTATCTCGTTGTTCAACGCCTTCAGTCTGAATTGAAACTAGTGCCTCTCAGTGGAAAGAACATGTCTGAGATCGAGCAGCTCGGAGACTCACCCTGCAGAGGCCGAACTCGCTCATGACGCCGCGCCCTCGTCCAGACTCGGTACATCGATTGACGACGGAGGTCGGGCGGGTGTACCTCCCAAAGGAATTGAGCTGCAGCTGGGCTTGGTGGCGGACGTGGGGCGGGAGCGTCTCGTTGCGGGCGACGTAGAGGTACGCCCTGCGAACGACCTCGTTCTCCGAGACACCGCCGCGCGCCTTCATGTCCCGGAGGACGCGCACGTTGGGACGAAAGTTGGGCATGAACGAAGTACTGTAGCAGCAAGTAACCGGGTGGGAAATCGTTCGTTCACGCCGGGACGACTCGGGGACAAACAACGCAAGGCACGACTCTACTCGACTTGTTATTAATTTTTTTTAGAGAACGTGGCTATGGGTAGGTCGTCCTCGCTGGTGTTCCCCCGCTCGTGTTGATTGCTGATCGCTGTCCGTGCAGCCATAGGATGCCCGGTATTCTTCGTACGACACATCGCCAGCGTCGCACGTTCATCTCGACGCTCTTTGGGCTCACATTCTTTGCCTCGATTTTGACCGTCTCCGCGTCCAACGTTTTACCGTGCCCCGTGCGGCCCAACCGGAACTATCACGCGGACAGTGAACGGAATGCGCGAGGAGGCGGACCGCCAGCGGTGGTAGAAAAGAGGCCCAGACGGTGGATACAAGAGCAGTCTGCCGCCCAGCGTTGACTATCTCTGTTGAACACGAGCGGTTTGACCCTCTAGTTTAATTTCAAAGGTGCTGCGCCGGTTGGGTATATAAAACACGCTGTTACAGTTCCGTGATGACCTGAGGGTATGTACTTGGTGTTACAGTGCAAATTTCCGTGTAAAGGTATCCCAGACGAGTCAGTCTAATCCGCTTCGTTGACGAAAAGATTCTTCCTGTTCTTGCTGTGTTCCTCTAGCGGACAGCATGTCAGGATCAGCAGCTGTGCAGGAACTGTGAATGCTCAACGGAAGTGGATGCTCCTCGATGGGGATGCAGGCAATGAATACGAGAACGTTGATCGCTGTCTGAGAAATGAAAACGACACGCAGCGCCGTCGCATACGACTCTAACGCAGCTTCCCGAAGAGAAGGTGCGAGGTCCGGAATTGAACTGATCGAATGCCTAATGACACGGACAATCCCGTCAATGCACACAACCTCGGCGGTGCTCCAACTTGGGGCAGTCTTACCGTATTTCATCTATGATCTGGGCAAAGGGGAGAGAGGATGTCAGTATGTGAATGAAGCTGCTCATATCAACTTGGCCGCTGACATCTGAAGATCCAGGCCCCGTGATTCGCTTCTGCAACTGGTGAAGCAGTACGCCCTGGACCAGTGCGCCGGACAGACTGACTCCAAGGACTTGACCGGTGGTGCGGAATAGATAAGTGACTGCATGGGGTGGACGGTCAAACACCTTGTCACGGCTGTGAGGAGGCGATACGCACTTCCTGTGGCTACGGCCATGTCTTGTCTGGAAACGCCGGCGATCATCGCCTAGGTGGTACGACTGTGAGACGGAAAATATAAGACTGGTCGAATGCTCACGATCAACGTGGTCGTTATGAGGCTGGCCATCCCGAATCCTTGTGGGACGATGTCTAACCACAGATGAAGGGCCGAGGTTTTGTCGTTCCACGAAGCGACGAGCGCGCTCGCCGATATGCAGAGCGCGGCTGAAACGAGAGTAAGACCGTAGAGTTTTCCGGTTCTACGCATCCACCTGGACAGGACTGAATTCAGCAATGAAATTCTGACTGGGAATGAGGGACGGACCAGCCAGCGAACACGCTGCCGGTTGACAGTGCGACCTGAAGAGGGTAAGGCGGAAATCGGGGAGGAAGAGGTAGGGCATACGGAGTGCGGCAGCAAGTGGAGCCCTGGGGAACTAGGTCAGATAGGAAATGATGACGGAGAAGGATGACGTGCCGGCGTCTGTGGATGAATTGAGTCTCGCCGCCGAGAAGTACAAAGGTAGGTTGTAGAGCTGCGGAAGAAGCAACGGGGGTCACGGAGAAAACACGGTTGACGCCGACGGACTGACCATCGAGAAAGCGGTCATTGAGGCCATGAAGTTTGCCAATGCGACGGCCAATGGAGTGCGCTGGGATATTAAACGTAGCGGCAAGACGGGATATGGGGCGAATCGGGCCTCGACGTGGACGAACGCGATGCCAAAGATTGCGCTGATGGAGAGGAGTCCCCAAATGAGCGGGTGCGACCAGAGCAGTTCTTCTGTTGTTTTTATGCTGAAAGCAGACAACAAGCACGCGACCGAGACCACCAATGTGAAAGAGCCGAGGAAGTCTATGCGACCGAGTTTTGAAGACAAGGGTTGATTAGCGACGGCGTCGGGCAGTCTGATGTTGACCTTGAGGAGGACGAGAATGATAGATACGAGGAGGAGGGGCGTCTACCGAGAGAGGGATATCAGCGAGTTGTGGGGGCTCAGGGTAGGGAGGGACGATCACCTGTAATAGGAAGGCAGCACGCCTGGAATGAAGATAAGCGGGGGAGTGACGGTGGGAGTGTTGATAAGCGTACCCTCCCCAGGTGGCGTTTGCCCAGCCGCCGATGGGACCGCCGAGACCTGCTCCGAGGGCG
>JBBPJX010000771.1:0-11385 GCA_038088955.1 Neotropicomus parvogracilis | reverse complement strand
GTAGATTCCTCTGGGGTAACTTGAGCGGAATCTTGGATGCTCGTCTCGGGTTCTTCTTCAGCTACTTCGTCGTTCCAGCCCCAAGCCTCATTCGGATCTGGCTCTGGTTCCTCCAAGGAACCTAGCTTCGAAACGGGTATGTCTTCTGGCACCTCGACGTCGTCATCTAGACCCCATGCATCCTCTGTATCAATGGCCGAACCCGACGAGGCCGTCCGTGAGATGTGGCCATTATCCAAGCTCCGGTCGTCTGTCACAACAGGAACAACAGGCGCAGGTTCCACACTGTGCTGAGTGACACTGACGACCGTGACAAGCTCCGCAGAGAAAATATCTTTGGGATGCGACACACTGGCCAGAATGGTCCCCCGAACCTCATCGAGAATGCGCTGTCGTCGTCCTCTCTCGTAATGTGCGCAAACATTGTCGACCCAGTTCTTAATCTCCCTCTCAAAACTGTCTCCCTTGAGCATCCCAACGATGTAATTCGTCTCGAAATTAACGGAACTTCTCGTCAGCTCCAAGAATGCAGGGAGGGCAGCCAATTTCGAAGGCAGAGAAGGAGTGAGGAGGCGAGTCATGATGGACATCGTCAGTGGTTTAGCTAGACTTCTTGGAAACGTCTCGCGTTGTGACTGGGGCAGACAAGGAAACAGTTTATCATTCGTGAATTCCAGAATATGTGATAAATTGCCGAGAGGTGTTGAACCTTGGTTGGAAGATGAAGGAAGGCGTTGTAATCTGTGAACGAATGAGCCAAATTGATTCGGTTCCTGTGAAAATAATAGAGAGGCAGGATGATCAAGAATGTAGTCAATATAATGTGTGGTTATGTCACGCCGCAAGGTCGCCATATGTGCAGACAGGGAAGACGAGGAAAATGAGGACAGAACAGCAGACAATGGCATGGGTTTCTCCGAGTTTGGAACTACACAAGAGGTATGAATATTAGGGTCAACAGTCGGTCTGATAAGCCCCGGGACGAACCAAGGACAAGGGGTCGAATGATGAGGTCAGTCGAGGAAACGACCACGCCTTGCGCAAACGCATTGTCAAGTAGTTCTTCGAGACGGTTTGTGAGCACGCGTAACTTGGACTACAGGTGGATTCAGATATACGGCCATGCTTGACTGGGACGCTACGAACCTTGATGTCCGACGTGACGGTCGCCTGCCCAAGGGATGGAGGTGTTGTGTCCAGTAGTTGGGTCAACGTAGCGCTAGCAGGTACTGCGGCAGGAAGATCGCCTAGTTGCACCAAGCGTTGCAGTTGTTCAAGCTGATCTTTGCATTTAGAGAGGTGCGACAAAGATGCGTGCAGCACGTCTGCATTCAAGGACGCCTGTGCGAGGGCTTGGTGTCTCCGGAGCGCTTCCACGAGTGCTGGGGTAAGCCCAATCTAAACAATTCAATAACCCCAGGACCTGCGAGTAACACCGGCAAGCAGTACCTCTGGGTCCGAAACTACACGGTTGAGCGTATCCACGCCACTCGCAAGACCTTGGAGCTGCTGTTGAGCAGACCTCGCCGAAGCTAATTGGGCTTCAAACGCAGGGATGTTCGCATGAATACGGTCATGAATACGTTTCTACTCGTCCCGGTCAAGTTGCCATTCATGCAGTACGGGTCGGCGTACCTTGGTGAGACGTATGGAGTCGTCGAGTTCTTCTCGCCACGAAGATGCGACGGTGGAGTCGAGTGACCGGAATGTCACTGAGTCAAGCTTGGACAAGACCTGCGAAGATACATCGACCTGTTGAGGAAGACACGACTGGGCGGAGAACGTCATGACTGCACGACGGAACCCACTCTCTTCAAGGTCACGTGCTACGAAGCCATTGCATTTGCTACCGACGAAATTACCAGGACGATGTCTACACTAACGAGCGAGGTATCGGGACGAGACATGGGTAACGATGAACTGGGACCAGAGTACAGAGCCAGCAGTCATCTTCACACTCTCAGGTGAACCGCTTGAACGTAAATCTGAACAAAGAACATGAATCAGCGAGACAACGATGATTTGATCGAGTTTTCGACCTACCCAAGGAATGCAAGGTCTTTGTCTGAACCAACTTGCTCGACCACCTCGAGCTGGTCAGGCAAGTTCCCGAGCTCATCCGTGGGGAAGTACGTCGTGTCCGTGATGGAAGACAATGCTGGTACAAAGGGAGGTGCAATGTAGCGCAGGTTTTCCCAGTCACAACCGTAAAAGAACGGATGGTTCTTGACCCCGTCCACTCCAAGTCGTTGATTGGCCCAGTTCATCATGCTAAAGAATGAGGATAGACTACATTGTCGAGATACACACGAATGAAACGACTTACCCCCGGATCAAGTGCTCGGCTTCCTTGCTGAGATGTACTTCATCGGGGAAGTACAAGTAATTAGGCCAGTCGATGATCTTCTTGTACGTGTCGCTCGGGTTCTCTGAACAAAACGGCGCATAGCCAACAAGGCACTCGAACATGATTGCGCCTAAAGACCACCAATCACACTCTTTGCCATACCCTTTTAACATGAACACCTCGGGTGCGATGTAGTCAGGCGTGCCTGACGAGAATTCAGCTGAATCTGAAGTAAGGGTTGACGGGTCTACCCACCGACAGTAGAGTACGCCTAGAGAATGGCCCGCTTAGCACACGTATAGCTATTTAATAAGCCAAACTCACGAGCTTCCGGCGGTTAGCCTTCCAGGTGGCTATTTGTTCTCGGCTCATCGTGAGATGAATTGCATTGACCTGCACACTATTTCGCGCCGGATCCCGTTGCTTTTCTTGCTCTATGAGGCGCTTGTAGTAATCTCCATCGGTCGTTTTGTGAAGGCCAGTAGAGAGACCAAAGTCGGATAACTTGAGGTGGCCATTCTTGTCAATCAGAATGTTGTCGGGCTTGATGTCACTTATCCGGCTGGATCAGACACCGCGTCAATTTTTTTCGAAAGGGTACACACCGATGGATGTATCCCAGGTCATGAACCGCTTCTATGGCAAGGATACACTCTGCCATGTAGAATCGTGTGACATCCTCTGAGAACACATCATACTTCATGAGCATGGTCATGAGATCGCCTCCAGGGAGGAACTCCATGATGAGATAGAGGTATAACGGATCCTGGAAAGAATAGAACAACTGGACCACCCATGGCGATGTTGACTCGGCCAACAGGTCTCGTTCCGCACGGACATGGGCAAGCTTGTTATCACGCGTAAGATCCGTCAGGCCAGGTACAAACAACCCATTCTACTCACCTGATCCCGCTTCAACATTTCAGCTTTTTGCAGGGTCTTCATCGCATACACCTTGCCGGTATCCACTTTTTGAACGAGCCGGACCTGCATAAAGGAATGTCACGGTATGCAATGGGAAGCCTACACCACTCTCTGACCTCTCCGAATGCACCTTTTCCAATGACCTTGACCGTCCGGAAGTCTGCCAAGCGTATCTTGGTTCTCCGAAGTCTGAGATGCTGTGACTCAAGCTTGCGGTACTTGCGTATCTCGCGTTCCTTGGCTTCGTTGGGGATCACACCCTGGTTGATTTTTTGCTCCAACTCGACTCGACTAGGTGTAGGAAGCGGGTGATGAGGCACAGAGGCCATCCGGACGATCGGAGCAGACGCACCGACCGTTCCGCTCGATTGCGACATCGACGGCGAGCTTGTAGTATGACTCAAGCTTGAGCTTGGCGGCGGTCGCGCGGGAGACGGCATCGGACGAGAACCCGTCTGTGCTTCGTTCAAAGTAAACGTAGTCCTCGCCACGCGTCTTGCTTGCTGTACTCGGTGTGGGAGAAGGCGTGCGATCTGAGCCAGACGCCATGCGTGGGCTGAGACCGCCTGCGCCACCAAAGGACTCCGTGGATGGACGCTGACTCATGGCGGAGGAGCTGGAAGGAAGAGAAACAGAAAGAAACGGGGTGGCCGACAAAATTTTGAATGAAATGTAAACGAACGTAAGAGCTAGACCCTTTCCCTTTGCATGCCATTCATTTCGACTAATCTAAACACGAACCAGCCCAACCTCGCCGCGAACCAGACAACATCCAGACGAATGATGCCCCCCAGACCGTCACGTGTCGCACGACGTTGTTTAGTTCCAAAGCCGTTGCCAAACAAACGCCCGTAAATTATGCCTGCCAAATCTGTACTCGTCTACTGCGACCACCATGACGGACCTCACGTTCGACACGTTGATGGATGATGGAAATTATTTGGGCTCGGATAGGGCCAGGATGGAGAACAAGGTCATCCTGGACGAGCTAGAGCGCAAAAAGAAGGCGCGCAGCATGGCCGTACCGACAGACGACAATCGCGTCAAGGCAAGGCTGCGCGAGATCGGCGAACCCATCACGCTCTTTGGTGAACGCGTACGTACATCGTCAACTTTCGTTGCGTAACCCCATTCACGACGAAACAGGCAGCTGACCGACGAGATCGTCTGATATACGTGCTATCTCAAATTAATGCTGCCCGGGGGGAGGAGCTTCGGATGGAGGAAGAAGAGTCATCCGAGAGCGAAGAGGAGGTGCGTTTTCTGGTCTCTTTTCCTCACCCGTCCGTCTCCAATCCACCCACAGGAAGAATTCTACACCGAGGGCTCGCTCGAGCTGCTCCAGGCTAGAAGGCGGTTAGGCGAATATTCTCTGCCCAGGTTGGATTTTACCTACCAATAGGCGATATCAGTAAGGTGCTCACAACTTCTGCCCGCACCGTCACTGCAGAGCTCAAAAGCGAGTCGCCCAACAGCGCATACACGCCAAACTTCCCCTTGCACGCATCATCGACCTGCGCAAGAAAATCTTTGGCGAAGTCAAGGTAATGGTTGCAGATGGTCGCTCGCGCGGATGCTGACATCACCTGCAGCGGTTCGGTAACCTTGGTTCTCAGATTGGCGACGATCGACCCATATCACAAGTTCGCTTCGCCCCGAATAGCAAGGTCCTTGCCACGGGCAGCTGGTCTGGCGCCGTGAAGTTATGGAACGTTCCTTCATGCACACCCATACGAACGCTGCGTGGTGAGCAAACGAACGCGCCGGCACGGTATACCACGTAACAACATGGCCTTTCTGCAGGTCACGCGGACCGTGTTGGAGGTGTTGCGTGGCATCCACAAGCCACGCTCACACAGAGTGAGGGATCAGTCAACCTCGTCTCTGGGGCGGGGGACATGAACGTCAACCTCTGGTCGCTGAACAGGTGCGCATTGATGGCAGCCCTCCTCTACTATGCCACTGAGCGCACACACTAGCGATGCCCCACTCGCCACCATGAAGGGCCATGCCGACCGGGTCTGCCGAGTTGCCTTCCACCCTTCAGGTGACTATGTCGCGTCTGCTTCCTTTGACACGTCCTGGCGACTGTGGGACGTGGTGACCGCAAAGGAATTGCTCCTCCAAGAGGGCCATTCGAAAGAGGTCTATTCGGTCGAGTTTCAAGACGACGGCGCGCTCGTCGCATCCGGGTTCGTGCCAACCAGCCCCCGGTCTGACCCTAACCCTAACATGTCACCAGCGGTCTAGACGCCATCGGACGCGTGTGGGATCTCCGCACAGGCCGAACGGCCATGGTGCTCGACGGCCACGTCCAGGCCATATTCGGCATCGCCTTTTCCCCCAACGGGTGCGTCTCCGTTCCTACTGAAAAAAAAAAAATCCTCCGCTGATCCCTGACGTAATGTGGGTCCCAGATATCAAATCGCGACGGGGGCAGGCGACGACACGATCCGGATATGGGACATGCGTTCCCTGAAAGCATTGTATACCATCCCGGCGCACGTATCCAACGTCGCCGACGTGCGATTTTTCAGGGCCGACACGTTGCCCGCGGGCGTACCCGTTGCCGTCGACGGGGAAGTCGATGCGGACAAGTGCGGGGACGGGGACGACGACGACGACGACGGGGCAGAGGAATGGGGATACCGGTCTGGACTCTACTTTGCAAGCGCGGGATACGACGGTTTCGTCAAGCTGTGGAGCGCAGACGATTGGCAGCTGCTCCGCACGCTGACGACGGATTCGGGAAAGGTCATGTCGGTGGATCTCACTTCGGATGGTCGACTGCTCGCTTCTGGGACGTACAACCGTAACTTTCAGCTGTTCGCACCAGAGGACGTCGCAGCGTAGTTTGTTCGGGCGGATGCCATTGCCAATAGTAAACCAACGATACATATTACAGGCCGAGAAAAAAAAAGGGTCGCGCCGAGGACGCACTAGACGTATGTATGTAAAAAAAAAAATTAGATTACACCATCCCTGACCTACACCAGGCGGGAAATCGAGTCAATAGGATTCAGGGGAGACGGATCATCGTAAAGACCACGGCTCACCTTTTGCATGAACCCAGACACCCGGACAATATCGACCACTTGTGCTTCGCTCTCCATCGCAATCACCAGGTTTTCCAGCATCTGAACAAGCAACGCAGGCGTAAACACGGGGTACAAGCTCAAGATTCACCACCACCAAGCCACTCACGTCCTCCACCTTGTCGACGGGGATTCCGGTGCACAACGCGACGATCTTCTTGCACTGGTACTCCTTTTCCGCGCTCGCTCCCTGCAAAGATTTCAGTCTTGTCTCCATCAGCTCCTCCATTCTCAACTGCCACATGTTCAGTCGTCGCATGCGTATCAGGCTCGCGATAGAGTCAGTCGTTGGTATTGGTGGCTCGGTCTCGACACTAAACGAAATGTCCATCGATCCGGCGACTCCCGCCATGGTGGAGCTTGGCCCACGCCATTGGAACGCCGGTCCGGCCGTTTCTCGTCCGTCTCTACCAGACAGGTCTGTCCTCCCGGTCCAGTCGAAGTTGTCCTCTTCTGCAATCGCCCTTTCAAGGTTTCGTATCCGCTGATGCACCTGGTCGAGTTCCGCACACCGGCTTTGCCACAGTTGTATTTGCTTTCGCTGTTCTGAAAGCTCTCGGGTGGCGGCGCGCAGGTGAGCTTGTGTCACGTCGAGCGAGTCTTGTTTCGCCTTGAGCTCTGCGGAAAACTCGGCGCTCAGATTTCGGATCATCGTTGTCATGTCTACGAATGCGAATGCGTAAGCACTAGACACGGCCGCGGCAGAGGAAGTAAATATACCTGTGATGATGTCTTGACTCTTTTGCACCGGCGCTGAAGGTCCCGTCCGCAATGATGCCAGTAGATCCTCTGCCCGTGGACCACTTAGCTCCTGCGAAACAAGTCAGGCACAATACAGACGTTGTGCGCCACGCCACGCACCTCGACCTCTACTCCGAAATCGCCGGGACGAAGACCCAGTTTATTCGGCAATATGCGGTTGGCGCCGACGTCCAACAATGTTCTTACAAGGCTTCGATTGCCGACGCGTGCGGCGATATTCAAGGCAGTGTCCCCATGTTCATCCTGAAGATCGACGATGGACCTAAAATCACCACCTTGGTTCTGTGCTATCCACATGAATATCTGATCAAGGTAATATCGTGCACAGACCGCACGGCCTTGTATGCCAGCAAGGTACATGATATGATGCAGGACTGATTTTCTGGACATGTCGAGGGTGCGTATAGACTGGTGTAATGCCTGGACGATGACGTTAAACGACTGTTGGTCAGAATTGTGGGTGTCGATAGAGGCACGCATGAGGGGTGTCTCCCCGCCAAAGTTACCGCGGTGTATGTCGGCGCCTGCAGCGATGAGCTGCTCCACGATGTTGTGGCGGCCAAGGGACGCTGCCAAGTGGAGAGCTGAGTGGCCCTTGTCATCGAGGATTGCGTCTACATCGAGGGGGAGGGAAGGATCGGGAGAGACTTCGCGAAGCAGATCGAAGACAGGAATCGGATCGTCCTGTCGGCAGATAACGGCGACGAGCTGCGCACGACGTGCGTCCCTGAAAATGGAAGGATCACGCGGAAGAGGTGGTTTTGTGGAGAAGCGGAGAGGGAGGGAGTCGGCGTCTACGCCGTTGATAAAGTTGCCATTTGTGGAAGGAGCCGGACAAGGTGAAAGCGCGTCATTAACAGAGGTCGCGTGCTGAGGTTGAGAGGAAGGGGCGGATGATTGAGAGGGCTCAGGTTGTGGAGTGGGTTCTTTGCGGGGTCGCTTGGGAGGAGACGGACCGTCGTCTTGTCCGGGAGATGGACAGATGTCCGCGGGCGCGTCGAGGGGTTGGTGGGGATGCGAGAGGGACTGGATGGTGGAGATGACATCCGAATCCGACCTGGCTCTCTTGAGAGACTGTTGTGTTGGTGGTGGTGTCGAGGAAGGCGCGCTGGGCGAGTTTGCAGATTGGTAAGAGGGGAAGATAGCTGACCTGGACGGTGCGAGGGCGGAGGTGGAGGGGGTGAAAAGGCCTTGGGCGCGACCCTGGTTGAGGAGACGGAGAGCGGAGCCAGGCATCATAGAGGCGGAAGGAAGGACGGATTGGGGATATGCAGGTGTAGAGAAAGAAGACGCGGCCGAGATTGGGCGTGGGGACGGAGCAGAATTTGCGGCCGGTAGGGACGTAAGGGAGGTCGAGGAAGGCGTGAAGTCAAAGAGGGGCGCGAGGAGGGGCGCGACGCCATACTGGGCTGCAATGTCACGACCGCGATCGAGCGGAATCCTTTTGAACGTATGAGAGAACGAAGAAAGGAGGACGCGTGGGATGCGTACCAAGTACCTTGGTATTTGCCGTATCCGCCCTGTACGATTTCGTGTTTTCCGGGGAGGATTTTCTTCTCGAGTATCTTTGTACGCCTGCCCTTTTCTATGCCCGCGACCTTGAGGATCTGTGTCGCATTGACGTACGAGTCACCGCGTCTGCGCATGACAGCGATGCCACGAACCATGCACTCGTAGACCTGCTCGCCGGCGTGAAGGGACTGCAGCAGGGAGAGGGCGGAACACAGACCTGCACGGACGAGTACACGGCATTGTATATTTTGACGGGGGGTGGCTGGACGGAGTGCATGAAGACGAGCCTCTCGATTCAGAGGGACGCGACTCGGACGGACGCGCGCTGTCGGAGCTGAAATCCGTGGGAAACTATCAACTCATCAAAGTATGTACTACGCCCTCAATAAGTTTAACAATAAGCGGACCGTACGGATCGGCGCAGTGGAAACAGTTCGCGAGCCAGTGCAAGTACAGGCGACGAATGGACTCGAAGGAAAGGAATTATCCAAGTGGTGGGGATGAAAGCAGTTTTTTGCTAGACATTTCTGTCGGTAGTCTTGGGTTGACACGTTGCACTTGCTTGTAGAAAAACTCAGCGTAAGGAACCTTTAGAATAAGTTGGTCCGCTAAACTCCGAATTGTCGGTGTTCGCTCACCTCTGAAAAATAGGAACTTGAAAAACCCAGACTATTACTATTACGGAGTCACAGGTCTTGTAGATGTGCCCTGTCGACAGTGCCTTCTTACCTACAACAGTTCGCGGGTCAGTGGGAGATCAAGGCGAGGTATTCGCGAACCAAGGGAATCTGGAGATAGAATGCGAAAGGCTCCACAGACAGACCTCCTCAGGTCCACGAGTATCCCCATCCACAACAACGACAGGTACCTCGCGAGTGTCTTCCTGGCTCTTCCGGCAGAACTGATCCAATTGTGGACTAATATACCAATACGGTGTCATCGATGGACAGCTAGGAGTACCGGCGACCCCATCCACTGGCAACGCATCACGCGAGGTTAGCAAATCCTCGAGCGAAATTGATCTTCAAGTAGACAACTTCTTCGAGGCGCCGATCGCGAATAGACAACATCGATTAATCTTGGTTGACGATGTTTCCAAAGTGCTCATACCAGGTTGATAACGAGTTGCTCAGGTTGTTGAGGAATACATGCTTGTCCGGATGGCTAGCAGGTGTAGGGTGCTCCACTTCTTCAAAAAATTGAAATAGGCTTATCCAGGTCGACGACGTCTCCAAATCGTTCATAGCGCATCAACAACAATCCTCCAAAGTTGCGAAGTAGAGGAGCCTTATCTACAGTACGTGGCCATCAGGTATGAATTGTGCCGCAACCTCTCAGTGAAATCGATTACCCAGAGTCAACGGTTTTTTCAAAGCGTTCATAGTGGGTCGATAACAATTGAGCGAGATTTCTTAGCTGTAAAGGCTTGTCTGGACGGCCATCTAGTGTAGAATGAACGCGTACGGACCGACAAAGGGCTGGCCAGGCTGTCCGGAGGTGAAGGCTCGTTTAAACGACCGTCAGGTGTGAGCCACAACGCGTCATAGGTATTAATATTGATTTGTCCAAACAAAGGCGGTCTTCGAGGCACGTATAGAAACCGAGCGGCGAGTCGCCAAGGCTGTCTGGCCATACAGGCCTGTCGGGATGGTCGTCAGAGGTGATTGTACTATGACCTCCAGCATCAAAATCTCCTTCTCGAGATCACCAAGGTCACTAAGGTGACTGGACCGAACGTAGAACATGATCAAACAATACGTGCTTGGAGGTATCCGGGCGGAATATCCGGTGTAGGGCAGTATCCACCCTTCGACTTTCCCGTTGTTGCCGTTGTCGACGGTTTGGCATATCTCCGTCTGCTGAATCAGCTCGGGCTGTATGCCAAGTGCAATGACTGCTGCATGGTACGCGTTAGATATTCCCCACGGAAACTTCCAGTACTTTGGGGAGTTACAATTTACCCACCGTCCCATCCGCTTCGTCATGTCGCCTTTCGAAGCGAGCTTTAAGCGCTATATTAAGACTGAGTAATGTAGATGCATGATCTGGATGACCAAGAGGGAAGACGTGAAGTGTGTCCCAATAAGAATTGATTGGCACGTCGGGATCGACAGCCGTGTCGTTCACTCGACAGTGTATTGAGCTAGCGGTGGCTAAGTTGAACAGAACAGTGGTGCTCCGGTGGGGGTATTCAGCGCATTCATAATATCTGACAGACTCGTCAAGGTCTTGGTGTTCCTGGAGTTCGCGATAGCGTATGAGTGCACAATGCCCCGTATCCGTTAGCTGTTCTACCGGGCGTATGTCTAACTCTAGAGGCTAACGACAAAGCTCAGTATGTCAACGTTGAACTGACGCAATCTGCTTACGTTTGATGCAGTTGCATATTCGTCCCGCCCATAAATGCGCCGCTCACCCTCGAGTCCCAAAGAAAAGTGTAAAGAGTTGCCACCTCTATCGCCCTTTCCGCGAGTCTGATAAATACGAAAACTAGTGTTTATGTGCCGAGTGGGATGGTGAATGACATAACTCACGCTCAAATTGACCATGACGATCAAGTAGCTCGGCAACAGTAGTTTCAAATTTGCAAAGGGCCTCTCCGGTTCCTAGTGTCGGTCCCAGCTCGAACGATCTACATGGCGTGAAAAATATCCTAGATGACTGATCCGAGGACCTTGGACTTCATTTTGGGCAAACGACGGAACGGCTGACGACTCTCAGTACAATCTTATCCTCCTATTCGAC
>JBBPJX010000770.1:0-11393 GCA_038088955.1 Neotropicomus parvogracilis | reverse complement strand
CCCCAGCTCCGGGACAGTATCCCGTCACCACCACTAATCCTCCGCCGAGTCAAGCCCCTGTCGATCAAAAGGGCGGCTATGGATACGCTCCGTCGCCGCTTGCGGACAGTAAAGCCGGATATCAAGCCGCAGACCAAAAGTCGGGGCCGCCACCAGCGTTTTCTGACCAGAAAGATGCCGGGGGTCAAGCTCAAGCTCCGCCGCCGCCTGCGGACAGTAAAGCCGGATATCAAGCCACTGACCAAAAGTCGGTGCCGCCATCAGCATTTTCTGACCAGAAAGATGCCGGGGGTCAGGCTCAAGCTCAAGCTCCGCCGCCTGTGGACAGTAAGGCAGGATATCAAGCCACCGACCAAAAGTCGGTGCCGCCATCAGCATTTTCTGACCAGAAAGATGCCGGGGGTCAGGCTCAAGCTCCGCCGCAAACGCCTGCGGATCAGAAATAGCGTGTCTGGTTGGGATCGACCAAGTGTTTTCGGACGATCGGGCTATATTAGTTTCCAGTTGTATAATCATATTCAGGGTCGCATGATGTACTCGGACGTGTTTGTATCGTGACTCCTTCTTCCTTTTTATTTTAGTTTCCATTGGCAAAATTTGCCAAAACGTGTGCGACGATAAGCCAGCAGCGATCAGAAGAATGGGACTGGTGCTCTTGCAACATCGTAAATTAACGACGCGTCATTCTCCATCCATGAACTGTAGAGCGAACCTCCAGGTCCCCTGGATCGTCAGGAAACATGGGCTAAGAATGCTCAGCGAGTGCGGGACTGCATCAAATGTTCCCACTTGCCGGATACTTTTTCGTAAAGATTTCTTCGCAATGCCAACCCCTTTGGCGAGCCGTGGTGAAGAATTCGAGGTCGCGGCGTGCGAGGTGTGGGCGGTGGTGCGTATAAAATACGAGAACGCATGGAGCTGGCTTGAGAAATGGTGTGGAGTCACTACTGCATCGACGAGACGTGGGTGTGAGGCAGAGCTCGCAGGAGGTAAGCAATGTGTCATGCTGCCGGTAGATGATAATGAGCGAGAAAGTGAGTACTGAGGTGAAATCTGTACCTGAGAGTGGTTGAAAATGAGATCGGAAAGGATGATCAAGTCGAATCCCCTCCACGATTCCCGGTCCTCGGGGAGCGCAGCCATGAGGGTATCGACTGGTCTTCCCCAAATGTAACCCTGAGTGTTCGACATGGTTGCTGATTCTGGTTGCAGTCGATCGATTACGGACAAGTCACCTGTGTTGTTACTTTACTCCTCTGCTCTTCACGTATATTCTGTCGAACGTTGTAGGCAATGTTCTCGATCAGGGGTGCGTCAGGATAGTCTGTTAGGACGACCTGCGCTATGGTTATTGACGAACCGGATGGCAAATATCGATATGTCTACCTTCTTTGCGCCATTCTGAGCTGTTACGATGCCGGGCAGGCCACCGCCTGCCCCTAGTTCCAATACAAATTTATCGCTGACCAATTCGCTGTGTGAGTCCAGGTATGAAGCAAATGCGATTGCCGCGTTCCACCTGAAGGAAAGTTTACATCCGGAAGCCTAATGTACGTCCTATAGAGACTCACAGATGGTGGCCCCAGAGAGGATGAGAACCGACGAGTCTGATGGTGACATCGACCTGGCCAGGACCGCGCGCATAGGTGGACAAGGTAGGATCTGGAGTGGAAGGGCGCGGCGGCTCCTGTCACGATGCTGAATTCAAGCTTCCCCATTCTAGGTCAGCTCTTGAGCTCACTGTGAACACCGTTCCAAGGGATAAATCAACCTCGTTCGAGTCGTCGTGATCTTCCATAGTGGTCCCGGTAGATGATTGCTACCCGCGTGCCATCCGTGGGACTCAATCACGCACCTAAACTTGGGCGATGGCAGGTAACGCTAGTACCACACGTAAACTCCATTTCTTCCGTCTCTTTCTCTTTTCTTCGGTTGACATTATTGACAAAAACAACCTCGACGCTCGGGGGTGGCTACCAGGACGCTTCAACGAAAATTTCCAACATGCACCCCAATTCGAGCGGACCGCGCAGGATCGGACACTTGTCCACAAGTTCTTCAGCGCTAGACCTGGATTTGGTACCGTCTTCCATTCATCACCCACTTTGCGCCCATCAGACGCCGACGATGGGGCGTATGCTCGTCGACGTCTGAGCTGGAGAAAGCCCGAGGTCGAAGATCAAGTACTATTTAACCCTGCGGTACCCGAGGAGAGTCTATTCATTCCCTCCGCGGAACATCCCTTGCAAAACAATTCGTCTGCTGCCTCCTTTCCAGATGCTGCCACGGTCCCAGACGATGATGAAATCTCTCACAAGGGGGGCTCACCCGAAAGTATATAGTCAATCCCGTGGACTCAGAGCGCTCTGCTGGCTCTACATCGCGGTCTAGATGAATGTATGCTACTTTTTCTCCCCTGGGAACCTCTATCACAGATGCTTTCCGTCATGTGTCAATGCGCGTCGCAAACGTTCAAGAACAAATCGACTGCGGGAGGAAGATTCTGATTCTGATGCCGGTTCAACTTTAGATGACATAGAGGAAACGGGGCAAAACACGGATATCCACACCTTTGCGGGGGTGGGCTCTTGGCATATTAGGTCCAACAAATCCTCTCCGTTCCACCTGTGGGAGTTTCTCCTTAATCTATACGTACCCTCAGGTCGAGCTTCCACGCTCTAAGATCATAGCCAGGTACACCGAACCGACGGTACTCGCCTTGATCCTCGTCAATGCGATTGCATTGGTGGCGTAAGCTTCCCGAACACGCCTCCTACTCAGGTTCCCATCACCGTCAAGGGATACTTCCATGCTTGGGAAGACATTGTCACCTTCATTCTCTTCGTAATGTGCAATAGTATCGAAGCCTTGGCATGAATATGCATTTCCGGGTTGTTTTTAGGCCCAGAGGTGCCGATATCGTCCGTATTTTCGTTCTCATTCTCCAAATCGGCTCGCATTATGTCTACTTATCCGGTTTCGGACGGTGACACCAATTCTCCGTTAATGCGATCTGGTTCCTTGGCGAAGGGATTCACACTGAAGAGGATTTTCGATCACGTAGCGAAACCGATCTCAACATCACAATCTTCGCATGTACCCACCCCCTCGCCCGCACAAGCGCCGACAAACATGGCCTCATCCGCCGCTTTGCACGATACGAATGAATTAGGTGACCTGGAATTACGACCCACGTTTCTATCTCGTGTAATGAAATCCGACGTAGTGGAATCCGATCCTGATACTCTTCGATCGCACCGATTTCCTGCACAGTTGACCATCCCTTCGCAGTACATCTTCGTCAACATTTCCACCGGTATGGTCGTGGACAGCTTTTCATACGTCTTCCAGTCTACTAGAGGTGTCTTGAAATCGTTCACTCGTCATGAGACCCGTGCGTTTAAGAAAGCCTGAGCCCAGTTTTCGAATCCGAACACTTGCCTGTTGAAGCGTCCAAACCCCGTTCTGTTTCTTGCTGTACGTTCTCGTAGAAACTCGATGGCATCTTTGACGTACACATACATCCACCCCAGTGTTCCATCAGTCCATCCTAGCGGCCTGCCGAGACAAAAAGACAGAGGAGGTTCATGTGCGCAAGTTGAACAATTTCCTCAACAGGATCGATTTCGCGGCGATCTGGCAGCGACGAGGGGTGTATATGCGAATTTACCATGAGGCGAACGTGATGTTTTATCAAGACAAAGGGATCACGTTTACAGAGATGCTTGTGCTGATCGACGATCGGGAGGCGCTCGGGTAAGTCTTTTTTTCTTGTTTCGAGATGGCGAGCTTGGGTGACAGCGCGTGGATTTTGCCAGGATGAAGGAACTCGAGGGGAGAGAAGATACGTTGGAGCTGGTGGCGAATCTCCTACGGCTGGACAAGTCACGGTCTTGTCTACGGATGATCCTCGTTCGCCGGAGGTTTCTCCGAGAACGCGAGAGAGCGCTCGAGGAAGCACAGCGTATGTCCACACTATCTTCCACCGCGCGCGGATCGATGAAGTGAAGCATGGGTCAGGGATTCCATCGATTTGGATCGACGCAATGCCGGGGACACCGAGTTTGAGATTGCGTCCCGCAGAACGATCACGGAGAAGAATGGTATGCATAGTACGGAAACATTTTTGCTACCATCTGGGTTGCTGGCGTGAACACGGTATGTCTGGGAGATTCTCTCTGGAAGGACGAATCGACCTATCGATCTTTTTTTTTGTACTTGTCTTTAGGACGTGGAACCTGGACGGCTCGCCAGACGACCCATTTGCCGACCCTCCCTCGACGATGCGAGAGTTCGAAGGTAAGTTCACAATCAGCGCTGGAGTCCCATCTGACGCATCGCGCCCACCCACAGAATGGAGGATACTGCAAACGGAAGAAGCTGATGCCCGTGACGAGACTGGAGAACAGGGTAGACTTCTCGCAGCAGAAGAATCACCTAAACAGTCAAACTACGTAGACGCCGGGAGAATCACAATGTATGTAGTACAAGCGGGACACATGTTATTTACTCCATGGATAATGAGCAAAATGAGCTATTGATAAGAACAAATGTGAAGAATCGAACACATGGACTTTGGACACTGCGCACAGCGGAAACCCTTCCCGATGCAAACCACGAGATTTCTAGGACCCGATTACTCCGGATTATCAACCTGAGGTGCCTATAGGGATATAAGTATGGGCCCATGATTTTTCTTCGACTTGGGAGGACTTGCCTCTTTAGAATTCCTTCTGCAAAAAACAAGCGGAACACCCTTTGGGCTAACAAACCAAGTCTGAATGTATGAAGCACGGGTGACTAGATCAACGCACCAGAGGGTCAGCGCAGTTTTCGACTCGATTTCTCCAGTATTTGGGACGCCAGGTGCGAGTCGAATTTCGTAGTTGGCCACGAGCATAGTGATCATAGCGGTCGCATCCGTTTCGAAAAACCTGATCGAACGAACGGTAAGTATTGGATGCAGAAGGAGGGTTCAACCGCCGGCGAACTTTCTGCCTAGGCACGCCCTGACGCCAACGGAGAACGGGGCGAACGCGTCTGCGTTCCATTCCGTCAGGTATCGATCCGGGTTCCATTTAAAAGGATCTTTCCAGTACTTTTCTGTTTTCCGTACATAGTGAGCTGCTCGTTCGCGGACGCGTGGGGCAGATTTTTTTTACCATTGTAGTGTAAACCCGGAACATCAACTATCAATATCGAACCTTCAGGAATGGGGACAGTCCTTCGATCTTCGCTGGAGGTTGCCGAAGCACACGATAGCGTTGTCGTCTTGGAGCAATACCTGGGTAGGCTAGTGACGGGCGGATACATCCGGAGCGTCTCGTTGATCACCCTGCACCGGGATGAAGATATTTCAGCCACAATTCACGTTCAACGTTGTGCATCTAGACGTACGCGATTGTACGAGTGAAGCGATGCGCATCGGAATAACTCTGTTCCGCCGGGAATCAAAGATTTGTACCACGAACAGACTAGGCGTGCTTACAGGCGTTGGGCAGCTTTGCAGGATGGATGTCACTTCGCGATATAACTTCTCCTGCTCCTCCGGGTGACGTGCCAGCAGTATGAGGATGAATGCAAGCGTATCAGCCGTCGTCTCGTGGCCGGCGAAGAATCCAAGGAAGATATTGCCTGTGGGTATTTGGTATACTGCCAAAGCTGGCAAATGATGAGAACATACCAAAGAGCTCGTCCTTCTTGAGGTATTCAGTTTCTCCTTCGGCAGCTTGATTAGCTTGAAGTAGGGCGCTAAAAAGGTCGTCGCGTTCTTGCGACTCGGAGCTTTTCCCATTCTTATGATAGTCCTCCACGAGTTCATCCATGTACTTCCAAAGCTCATCGAATGCCAGCTTAGTCTTCCTCAGCCTTGGAGTGAGACACATCGCCCAATTTGGAACGACTAACTTCAGAAAGGCTTCTTTGGTTATGAGAGACAAGGCTTCCCCAAAGGACATCTGGTGACCGGGGCCCGGGACCGCATCGTGATGGATCCCGAAGCCCGTGATGCTGATAACCCTTAGGGCAAACTGAGGGTCAGAGTTAGCCTCGAGTAATAGGTGCTTCAAGTACAACGGTCCTCACCGAAAACGCGAATTCAGTAACATCATTACACTGAAATTGGTCACCCCACCCTAGGAACATGTTGGACATGATCTGACACGTCTCGGCCCAAACAAACGCATTGGTTTTCTAAGGAAGAGAACATTAGTGTTGTTCCACAGAAAACGATGCACTACCAAATGTTAGCCACAGACCTCATTGTACGACGGGGAACAGATTTTCCTGTGTCGTTTCCAAGTGTCGCCTTCTGCGGTGACAATGTTCATTCCGAACATCTCAAAGACCTTGTACTCGGCTGTGTATTTCGGGAAGTTCCATCTACGAAGATGGATATCCTATTCCCGTCAAAAGCGCATCAGCCAATGTTTCCACAACGAGAGGTGAGCTCATCAAACTTGCTTTTATCGCAACAGGGTCTGCTACGAAAAACCCGATCGCTGGACGAGGGAACCATGAAACCGCAGAAACGATATCCCATCCGAATTTTTGAAATGCTGGGCGACGTTGATCAGAGATTCGCCGACGATCTACTGGAGTTGGCACAGGCTATACATACGGCCATACTTCCCCTTCCACGTCACGGTCTTCTCAGGGCTCGAACCGACGAACGACCAAACGCCTGTTTTCTTCATAAGGCTCCGGTATCCTGGGTGATTGCTTCCGTCCATCCAGTTGAGCGGGGAAGGCTTTCTTGAACGACATGCGTTACTCACCCGATCGACCGTAGCTTCCATCGGAAGACGGACCATTGGTAGTAAAACAACGAGCTAACAAGTAGAATGCCTGGAATAAACAAGTCGGAGGTATACATGGGGATGGAGAATTGGGGGTGAGAGGGATCACACCGCGGCAGTAACTGGTGGTTAAAGTAGTGGGAGGCTTCCTTAAAGAGCGACAAACTTCAGTGTACTACTGCATCAGGTTTCATGAACAGAATGTTGTCCGCATTACTCTCGCACCGAAGTGCAAAGCGTGGACAACAGCATGTCTTTGGCACAGGTTGTGGGATCGGGCCCTCTGATTGGAGGACGTACCTGGGTATCACAGCTTTAGGGCGCAAAGTGTTATCTGGTTGTAATGATATCAGGGTGTTATTATTGTTTCGAGTCACCTGCCGCTCACCATGATTCAAACAGCTCAAAGAACACGTTTCAGGGCGCAAATGGCCTGCATCACGGCACCCCATCATACAGAACGCGCGCTGAGAAGTGGTTAAACTTTTGACCATGCCCATCTATCGGAAGCAGTCATTTCACTCGACGCCCAGCGCGATCTTTAGTGCCTCAGGACCAGGGGCGTTTGGAGTTCCAAGGCACATTGCCAGCTACCTGTGCAAGCAGAGCCTCCGTCTCGAAAAAGAGGACGCCCTCCGTTTCCAACCCCGATATTTGACCTCTTTCATAGCGACATCCTGAGATGCGGACTGCCAGTGGTGGCGTACTAGGTATTTGCGTGGCGTTGACGTGAGCTCCTCTGCTGGTACATACCTCGCCTTGGCTCTTCTTGCCCTGCTCGTGGGTCTACCGATTCACTGGCTTCCCGTTTTGTAGGGTCACGTTTGCGGTTCGCTGCTGAGCGCAATGTAGAACCAGAGTTGACCATGACCCAGCAACGTGTGCGTGGGACGGCGCTCGCGGTCAGTGTCGACCACCAAGTGTAATCGGTACAAATCATAATCAGGGTCCACGCATGCTCGTCCCAGCCCGGGTAACTTGTCTTCTCTAGTTTACTAATTCGTATCATCCAGTCACGGTTTAGAGGGGTTCATGGAGGGTTTCCGACGATGGCACTAGCTACACTTGTACTGGATACAACCGCATTGCAATAGCCCACAGTGTATGGTATTGAATCGGAAACAAGAAGGAAAACAAATGCAGACAGACAACAGCATCAGATGGGAACAAACGCATACGGGCAGCACGCTGCGATGGAAGGAAACAGAGAGAAGGCGAAAAAAGAAGAAAAATGAAATCCCACATCTCCTCTAGGCTTGATTTTGAAGGCGTTTCGACCGCCACACCTTTTTCTCTGGCACCGTTTCGAAACCGTCCGCGTCTTTCTTGCTCTCGGGAAGTGGGGCGTTTGGGGTCGCAGGCGACGCGGATGCGCCCGGCCCTGTTTGTTTGGCTGCCTCGCGATCGCGCCACCCCCCTCCACCCCCAATCTTGGGCGGACCCAAGGGAGACACCGCCGGTGCGGGACTCTGCATGCGGGCGGGCACACTCCGCGCCTGCGACTGTATCTGGGCACGCGGTCGCCACACACCCTCGGCGGCCGGAGCAGGCTTGGCCTTGCGCGCCCGCGCGTTTTCTTCCGCCTCTTGCTCGCGCTGTGCCTTTTTGCGCGCCTCCTCGAGTGAAGCGGCGCGTTCTTGTTCGCGTAGTCGGCGCTGCTCGACGAGACGCTCTTCTTCCTGTCGTTTGCGTTCCGCCTCGGCTTCTTCTGCCTCGCGTTGCTCTGGCATCGTCCAGTGAGCAATGTACATATGTGACTAGGAATGAATGGCAAAGACACGCACCGGCCTCGAGCCTGAGTCGCTCCTCCTCCGCCTTGCGTGCAGCCGCTTCGGCCTCCTCGCGTTGCCTCCTCTCCGCCTCCTTCTGTGCCGCATGTACCTTGCGCAGTTTCTCTTTCTCCTCTTCGATCTTCTTCTCCGCGATCGCTTGACGGCGATGATACTCCTCAGAGCGGGCAGTGAGCAACGTCTCGCGATGTGCCCTAAATTCGTCCTGCATCCGTCCGAGCCGCTTCTTGTTCGCGATCGCCTGGTTGTGCGCCGAGAGGCTGTTTTCAATGCGCGCCTTTTGGAGCTCTTCGAACATCACGCGGTCTGCGGCTTGTTGATCGGCGTAGTCCTGCGCGAGCAGAGGTCGTTCATCTTTGCGGTACGCGCGTTCGAGGTGATCGATCCGTTTAGAAGCGATCCGGAGTCGCTCGTGGAGGTCTTTCTTTTCTTTTTCCAGCTGCTCGACTTGGAGACGCATCAGGCGATCCTTGCTCAGGTCTTCCATGTCCTAGAAATGGGGGGTCAACCCACGACCGGGGGAGAGAGCTGGGCTTGGACGAACCGAGATGGACACTTTGAGCCCGCCGCGCCGCATCAGATCCTGCGCGAGCTTCTTGGCCTCCTCCGTCCGTATCGACTCGATCTCGCGCCGAGCGCGCTCGATCTCCTTCTTCTTCGCGTCCTCTCTTTCTTTTTGCTCCTCGATGAGCTTCTTGGTGCGCGTGAACTCTGCGCGGCGGGAGGCCTCTTCTTTTTCCTTGCGCACGCTCAGCTCGGAGAGAAGCTCGCGGCGACGGGCGACGAGAGCTTTGCGGAGAGAGAGGGCACGGCGCTCGGCGTTGGCGGCGGCGACGAGCTCTGCGAACTGTGCGTCTTGGCGTGCAGCCTCTTCCTCCGGAGAGAGCACCGGCGCGGGGTCGATGACGCGCACGGCGTTGTGGAGGGCAGTCGCGAGCGTGCTCAGGCGGGTGCGCACGAGATCGGCCGATGAGGGTTGCACGGGGGTGTCGCGCGGCGAGGCGGTGCTTGTGCTTGTGCTAGGTCCTGCGGCGGATTCGTCGGGGTGGCCAAAGGGTTCGTCGATGAAGGAGATGGTTTCTGTGGCATGGTCGACGCGGATGCGGAGCTCACCGCGGCGAGCGCAGCCCATGAGGTACGCCTCGACTTGTTCAGGAACGAAGTCATCGAGGGGCTTGACGAGGTCGAGAAGGGCGCTCACTTTGAGCGTACTGTAGACCTGGGAGAGTTGCGAAAGGAGACGGGAGAGGAGCGCGCGCGAGAGGAGGGGGCGGTAGCCTGCGTAGGGTGTGTCGCTGGCACAGAGAGCGGAGAGGATAGGCGCGGTGGACGCGCAGAGGGTGAGGGGGTCGAAGGAAGCCTCGAGGAGGTTGTAGAGGGTCTTTATCGGTGTTGGCGAGAGGCGGAGGACGTCTCGCGAGAGCTAGGCAAAGGTCAATACAGGGGCATGTCTAAAACAAGGGACACTCACGGCATCTTTTAAGAGACCGGCTCGCGTGGGAGCTTTGGTGAGGCGGAGGAGAGCCGTGAGTCGTGTGCTTTTGGACCGCCCCTCGTCTTCGTCACCATGCAGACCGACGGGCACAGCAAGAGCGCTGACGAGCACCTGACCTGCGAGACGGCTCATTTCCTCGTCTGACTTGCCACCTATGCTGGTAACGATGGCGTAATAACGACCCCACGCTGCTGCGTGGTAGAGGGAGTTTCCGCTGGTGAGGAATATCTTTGTGAGTTTTTCGTAGTAATTCGCCATCATGGCGGGGCGGGGAGCCTTTTTAGCCATCGTGAGGAGGTTGTGTACGTCTTCGACGGAGCGAAAGGCTTCCTGCCAGAGCTCGAGCTCGACCGAAGTGTTGAGCTGTGCGAAACGCGTATCGAGGTGGTGCTGGAGAATCTCTGGGTCGGAGAGATTGATGGCATGTGCTTGATGTGCATATTTTGCGACGTTTGAGAGGTGAAGACGGAGCGTCTCGCAGAGACGACGAAACTCGACCTTGCGCTGGTGCTTGAGACAGAAGCGGAACGCCTGCTGTGCGACTTGCTGATGGGACGAGATCGGACGGTCATGAAGGGTGGTCGTGTGCATGGCTTCTTACCTGGTATATTGTCTCCAATCGGGCATTGTTCTTGAGGGTCTCGAGCGAGGTGCGGTAGCTCTCCCAGAGAAACTTGAGCCAGGGTGTTACGAGCGCTCTATCTGTTCGATCCTTGCTCTGATCGCCGCTTACTGCGCCGAGGAGAATGCTTTCTGGCGTTTCACTCGCCTCGAGGTCGTCTACGTCGACTGCGACGGCCTTGTCAGCCTTTTCCTGTGCCAACTGCACTTTGGCGTCCGCGAGTGCGAGAAACTTTTGGATGACGACCTCGATGGATGCGACGTTTATGTTTTGTGCGATGTTCTTGTACTGCATGAGGCCTTCCTTTGCTGTTCTTCCCTTGCGCATGTCGACGCAGAGCTCGACGAAGCGAAGGAGGATGGGTTCGAGTGCGGGGAGGGGAGTCGACCTGAACCGCTTCGAGGTGAACATCTCCGTGAGCGACTGCAGCGCTGCGTGGGTCTGCCCGACCGAAACGAGTCCCTCCGCCTGCTTCAAGATCGCCTCCGGTTTCGTGAACGGCGCCATCGTCGATCTAGTAGAAAAAACGAAATAAAATAGAACGAAATAAAATGAAAATCGAATTCATCCGTGAGAACACATTTCCATTTCTGATCTACACCCATCGCTGTACCACTACGCTGTTCGCCAGCCCCGCGCTCTGGATCGTCTCCCCGTCGTTCTCGAGCGTCCTGTTTGGAAACGTCGTC
>JBBPJX010000769.1:0-11395 GCA_038088955.1 Neotropicomus parvogracilis | reverse complement strand
TCTACGACGGGACTCTTCCCACCGACTTGGGGTTCGAGAGAAAGCGGAGTAACACAGTAGAGATGATATTGCAACTCGGCCGTTCCAAGTATAGAAAGTATGGACCCATTGGAGTTCGAGAAGCTTGATCGCCTATTCTACGGTACCATTCACGACCCTGTAGGCCGACGGGTCGAGGTGCTTGGGAAGTAATGAGCTTGCAGACGTGAGGTACGGCTTCGGACGGTTTGATCACCACACAGCAGCCCCGCCGCGATAGCCCCTACGAGGTGGTGTCGCCGCAACTCCTCCGACTTATTGTCGCTTTCACGTGACGTTGAAGTCAGGAGTTGCCAAAAGGAAGGGCCACTATCATGCCGAGCTGTCCTCAATAAAAGGTGTGATCTCATACATTCAAAATACGTCGTTTTCTGTACGACTGCAATCTGCCGGTGATCGGCGGAAATGCTATAGCATTTGAAACTTTCACGCGACGGATGACTGCGCGACCGACCTGATGGCACTGGCGGCCTGTTCGGATCGTGTCTTCATTGAAATGCCTTCATAAAAAAAAATTCCTGGCGATTGATTTGTTAGAGTGCCACATGAGGGGAGACGGAATTAGTCATACCAAGGTACATCCGTCGCCAAGAACGAAACGATGGCAGCAGAACGTTGATCGGGTGTTTGACGAGAAACGAAATCAAAGCAAGCTAGCGTCGGTGCGACGGTGATGACGAGCGAGGTAAAGGCAATACCTCGTGCGGGACTGTAACGTGGCAACGTAAATCACTAGAGAAAATCATCTGTACGTGTAGGTATTCAGCGCCACCGCGTCATTTCTAATTCCACAGCGAATGTATATGGAATGGTTAACGGGTTACAAGTGGAAGCAGTCGCTATACACAGTACATGATCCATCGATTGTGGAAAAGTAGATCAGGGACTCACGCGGATTTCCATGACCAAGTAGCATGTCGAGTTCCTTTTGAGCCTTGGCCTGAGCGTCTGGATACCTGGAAACGAGAGTGGAGAGGGGAAGCAAAGTTACCAGACAGAGAGCCTACCGTGCCATTGCCATCATGAATGTAAAAAAGAGCCTCTGGTAGCGATAACAGCACCTGGTTTACTAGGTTATCCAGGGGAAGGGAATGTACCAATGTAAACACACCTGAATAGAGAGAGCCAGCGGTGTCGCAAAGGATAACATTAAACTTAGGGTCAATATCGCCACCTTTGAGTATGTCGATTACGAGCGAGCTTGCGATTAGCCTCATGGCACTTGGCTGTTTTGAGGCATACGATTGAGTTCGCTGAGAGAACACCCAACATTAAATTCTCGCGTGAACGTGAATAATATCCTTCCAGGGGCGCGTTCGGCCAGGCCAAGGTGTGATTCGCCTTCAGGTAGCTCAGAAACTCCATATACGAAGCTCAGAATCACCTGTCCGATCATTCTGAAAGATAAGTTAGTATTGGCCCCATAGACTACCGTTTCAGACCTCGTGGAAAAGAAAAACGGAACTCTGGGGGTCATCGACCATTGATAAAGTCATGTTGTGTGCGATCATGGGCTGGACAGGTGCGTGCCCAGGCAACTTTGAGGGGGAAACAAGGCGAGCGAATAGTTGTCGGCGGGCCTTCCATTCTTCTACGAGGGGATTCAGCTCTGCAGGGAGAACGATAAGTGACACGGATTCATACCTCCATAATCAAGATGCGGGATGCTTGTCGAGCTCGGGTCTCAAAACACTCTACTTATCTCAACTTGAACGAGGGTTAAATGCGAGCTTGGAGGAAATAGGAACCCGTGCGAAACAGGGAGTTTGAGGGGTTCCTCTGATGTTGTTGGTATCACTAAGTCATGCTACAAACCCTTCAAACTCCCTGTTTCGCACGGATTCTTCCCGAGGTTTGACATCGATTGCAGGATTACTCGTGCTACCATGCATGGAATGGCAGTAGAGCAACTGAGAATTCTTTAAGGGTTTATTAATCTTTCACCCGGATGTGCCACGTTACAGTCTTCTTGCATTGGACTTTGGTTTCGGTCCCGCGTGTCCAGTATATAGATCTACTTTCCAGCGATAGTACTGTCCAAGTCGTTTTCCAAACGGCAAGTTAATAAATACCTGGAGTAGAAAGGGCACTGCATTTATCAAGAGTAATGCTAGATGGTAGTGCGAGTCAAGTTATATAGACAAACAAGTGGGCCACGTCACAAGGAGCACACGAGGGGCAAAGACACTCGCCTGCCTCCTTGTACTACTATGTACCACTGCACTTGGGCTGGCAAGGTACTACACGGTAACGCCCGCAGTTCCTCCGAGCGCATAATCGAGCTCGTGTCTCAAAATGACACTCTACTTCTCACAACGAGACGCGCGGAGTTAGCACCAAAGTGGCGGCGCGCCAAGCGTAGCCCGTACGGGTTGAAAGAAACCACTTTTAGGCTCAGGTCCTCATGTCACACTGTACCATAGCTACGTAGTGGCAAGGAATTGTGTTCAGCTGGCAAGTCCTCGTTTCTTGACATCTAGAAATGGGCATAAACTTGAACGTGCGTTGCACAGGGGTTCATTAGAACGCGTCCGGGAGGACCCTTGCTGGGAAGTTCCACTGGCTGATTACACTGCCACTTTTGCACATGGAGCACCTGGTATCCTTCAGGCCTCAATTCTGCCACCGGCCGGGAAAACAAAGGTAGGGGCTTAAGTGGGCCTATCAAGCGTAACACAACAATTCCAAGTCTGGCCACGCAAAGGGATGTAAAAAGGACCAGCCATTCCTTCCGAAACACCTTCTCAAGTACTCCCAGCACACAAACGAACGAGCTCGTCCTGATTCCCTTATGGGCGCCAAAGTTCGTTGGGTCAAGCCTGCGCATTCGTCGCAAAAGCTGGGTATTTCGCTGCATGCAACGGATCTTATTCCGGACTGGGTAAAATTTCTCATTGCCGGTAGTCAGGACTGTTAACGATACCGTCTTTAGATGGACTTTGTATGGGTGCTGCCTGGGAGGCTTGACGAAGAGAAGTTATGCAGTGCATTGGCTCAAAATCTACAAGACTATTATTATGGTAACAGTAATTGAGTTTCAATTGCTTTGCATATCCGAGCAAGCTGCTTCCAGGGGTTGGGCGCCTCAACTTTGACGAGGTGTCTGGTCGGTGGCATCTTGTATTCAACGAAGATGCTGGCGTTCCGGTCACATTCGGTGTCACGGCTCGCCCGAGCATCATGTCAGACGAGTTTGATCACGAGGTTCGAGGATTCATTGTTGAAAAACTCGCCGTCTGTAACACGTAAGCAGAAACACCCAGATTACGTCGATAATCATCCGTCCATGCTCGACCGTAGTCCCAGTGGTTCCGGAGAACGACCAAGTTTGCTCACTCTAAAGGTCGTGGAAGGCAATGGAGAGACAACTTTGACCCTTGGTGCGCCGATTTTCACACTTTTGATAGGGGTCTGATTTTCGTTTGCTAGGTTGGTGTCATATTCTTGGTCGGTCATAAGATTTCGCTGTAGTTTGCTGCCTTTCAACTTCAATCCACTTGCCTCTTTAGGTGACTGTACATCTATGACCCATTGGGCGAACTCGCTATCGCTTTACTACCAAGGAGTCCAGCCCAGCTTTGTGCCCACATTTGAAAAATACATCGAACCAGACCCTAGGATAGAAGACGATATTATCCCGGAAGTGTTGCCGCTCCTATATCATCAAGAGCATGCTAAAGATATTTCGGTCCTCCCTGCTTTGTTCGGCCACATGTTCTCCGCGACATCGCGCATTTCTGTAAATATTTCTGCCACGGAAGTGCGCGCGATTCATACATGGGTGTCCCGCAGTGCAAAAGGTCGGCTCCATCTTCGTCGTTTGACCTTGTCGATGATTATTGTTCCAGCAGTTTCACGTATATCTGAAGCAGACGCGATCGTCGGGTTTTTGAGTGCCTGTATTGCGTCAGTATCTCCGGAAAGTGTGGAGAGAATCGCGTACATTTTGGGAGTATGGTTGCTTCCCGTGGTCGCTATACTGAATCATTGACATCCTCCGATACTATTTAGTTCCGAGGAATTCGCCCAGCACTCCCCGCGGTGAGGAGGTCGTTTTCTTCGAATCTGTTCGTATTTCTAACGGGATGTTACAGACAACGATGGGAAATTGCATGCAAACAATCGCGACGGAAAAGTTGGGAGGAAACGTTGCCCCATGGTTCGTGTTCTCCGGTTCTGTTCAGTTACACATGTATAGACTCACCCTTGATAATGCAAGGGACTTTGCCGGTGCGCTTCGCAAGTCGATGGATTTTGCACGCGATCCGGAGAACTTGCGTCGCATCCTCGGCTTACACTCCCAGATGCTCCAGCGACCAAACCTTATACCGGACTACCTCAATATACACTCTCCAGACACGATGGTATACGTAAATGCGTTGCACAAGTATGTCATGCGTGCCGAACGCAAAGTGACACTCTTGTCTGACAACTTGCTTAGAATTCCGGTGCTTAAAGTAGACTTTGGTTTCACTGACCGTAAGTGATGTTTGACCATACAATATAGTGGGGGTCGTGATTCTCTTCAATTGCAGGCGCCCGATTTTATCTCTATGGTTCTGATGTCACTCTCTTCGTCATGGTGACAAACTGATCCATAGCCAGGTTCCGGAGAACATTTCCTCTCCATGCTCCCAGCGAACCCCACGTTGGAGACAGACGGTACATGGTCTACGAACACCGGTGGAATCAATGTTGTATTTCGTTTGAAGCACGACCGCGTCGACAGATTTTGGGCGAAATTCCACGAGTTGATGAATGCGGCGACGCCGAAAACCGCAGATGGTACGCCTGACATTTTTTCTGTGTCGGCTGTAGTTACTCGGCCAAATTGGGTAGAAAACACTCCAAACATAGCCTGAGTGGTCCCAAGGAATGGATTGATGTATTACCTTTAAAGTGCCGCTGGTGCTGGAAGGGAAGTGACGTATTGATCTATGTTGTTCGAAAACGAGTCGGATTTGTCTTGTATTCACTTCGAAAACGTTTTACAAACAGGAGATCGTACAGAAAGTTGGTCTGGTGGCCCCACTAGACCCAGAGTTTCGAGTGGGCACGGCCCAGAGTTCGGCTCCACCTATCGTGAAGTCAATATGCCGCAGCATCGATCATTGCTTGTAAAACACTATCTGATCTCAACCCGGGCGTCAAACGAAGCGGAGTGCCAGACGAAGTAGGGTTGGTTGACGTTTGTCGTCCACGATGGCCCTCTTGATGTGAAAGCATGAGATAACCGAAGCAAGCGAAGCCTTCGCCAACACAGCTATGGTATCACATGGTCAAACACCCGGCAGCATGAAAGCTAGTATCACAATCTTACCAACGTCCGAATCCAAAGACAAAAGTTTTGGGGTCTGGAGACAGTCATTCTCCAGAGAAGCGACGAGGATTGAACATCGTCGGTCCGGGGTACATGCGTGGATCGTGGGTCATCGCCCATATGTTCGCGATGACAGTAGTCTCCTATCAAGACACCAAGTGAGTATGTAGCTTGGTCCTGATTCGTCACGGTCCTACCCTTCGGGATTAGATAGAAGTCATCCTCCATCAGCCTATGAGCTGCGCCAATCGGTGCAGGCGGGTTCCAACGACGATGCATTCCAGGAGCGGAAGCTGTTCTCGGTCAGATAATTCGGGAAGGCGGTCTTTACCCATAACGGTGTCAATCGCCACCTGTGCCTCCGAGAATACCTCCAGGTGTAATGTCATGGCAAGGAAGAACGAAGATATGACAGCACTTGCAGAGTCCGCTCCAGCTGAGACATGGAATCAGAAACAGGGGATAACGGATGAAATTATTCTCACTCGCAGAGGGTTGCGGTGGTTTCTTTGATGTACGAACTAATATGAGGATCGCAACCCGTACCTCCATTCTCGTCGGTCATCACACAAGAATAGCACCTAAGCAATGCCCCCTTTCTCTGGTGCGGAAATAAAGAGATAAGATCTCCCAGAGATCTGATTACGCACGTATTTCTGCATCACTTCATCCCACGGCAAGTTGACCATAGCGGTCACTGATTTCTGCCATTCTGACACTAACAGTTGAAAGGCTGCCCCTGGTACCCAAGGAGTGTATTCGACTGGAGATGCCAACGAGGGGGTCCGAAGACTATGGATGAGACTTACGAATCGGAAGCAAGTCGACCTGTGTTACAGAATGTTCTACATCGGTCAGATCTGAAGGAGTCGTTTTGCACTCACCATGAATCCCACGCCAAATTTACCCCTCCACCGCGTGTTTTACCAGTGCCACGCAGTAGTCATCGGACGGAGAGTTCGTATCCGTATGCAATCTTTTTTTTTAAAAAAAAGGGGGCGTGAAGAATACTCCGAACCGCAGCCCATAACCATGACCCACTTTCACGATGATCGAACTTGCCAGACTTTAGAGCCATTCGTCATCATTGAATCCCCGAACTGCGAAAAAAAAACGCTTTAGCAAGGGGGATTCACCGCTTTGTCTGGTCAAAGGAAGTTCTCCCGATTGGTGCCAAGTCGTTTCAGGAACTCGTGGACTACTTGGCGTTGGAGATCTTGATTTGTTTGTTGGTCTTGTAACTGGTGCAACAGCTTCTGGTTCTGTCGCCAAGCTTCACCATATGGCTTCATCCTGTTCAATAATGGGTCCAAGACCGCGGAATGGACAGAAGAACCCGAACCCGCGCTTACAGCGTTGTAAATCCCCATCCCATGCTATGCGTTTGATAAGGATTCTTGTGCCACATGGACGGTCGTCAAATGTACTCACAGGTCCCTAGCCATGGTATTTCGAGGCCGGTCGCTGTGTATGTTCGATTGCTTCTCGAGAAGTTCGTAGCAAATGCCGCATCATTGATGACGATGTACGGCATATGCAACACCTTGAAGAAAGCCGTTGTAGCGATGGCAACAACACCATGTAAGGCGAGCCGAAACTCGCTTGATTGTCCAATGTCCTCTGGGCAGCCGCTTTCCACAGCAATATTATAACATCCCTGCGCAAAATCTTCGTCGTACGTGACGCAATGTTGATGTCGCACAGGAAACTGAGAAGGACCTCACGAATAGCGCTTCGGTACCCGGTGCTCCTGCGGCAGTACTATGTATATAAGCGACACACGAGAGATCCTATGTTCTAGCGTACCGAGTCAGTAAGAGGATAAGCACTCTCTTCTTTACTTGCGGTATCTGTCAATACATGGTTTTCCCATCATGCAGGATGAATAGATTACACTTGCAAGGTGCGCGTGAATTACCTCGTCCTTCGTCCATCTGAACAGCCACTCATTAAATACCTGGAAAAACATACGCGAGTTAGACGTTTGCGCCGAACTAGAGACCAAGGGATGGATGAGACACCCCTTTAAGACAGCATTTTGTAGCTCCGTTTTTGAACCCGGTCACACATTACGAGTGGAGATAATTTCTGCATTTCTCGGAGGGTGACTGGTGATCGAAGAAATCAAAATCGAGATTGTAAGTAAAAAGACCGCTTGCAGGAGTCAGCAGAAGTCCCCTGATACAACAATCCAATATACCTCTCTTCTCTTTCCGCTCAAGAACGCCCGAATAGTGAACCTCTTCATCTCCATTCTTAATGTGGTAAATGTTTGGTGGAGATACATCGTTCTGCAGTTTTGTTCTTATAAGCCAACGATAGTACATACCACGTACCCTCTTCATGCTTTCAGAATATCATGCTTCAAGATTGCCCCCCGGCACGACGCCGATTACTATAGACAAGCTCGATATGCGTGCAGAGTCAGAGATTGTCGACACCCTCTTGAAATACCGCCCCGTCATTTCAGAGAAGAATATATGGGCCTTTTGGGATGGTGGATGGGGAGGCATGCGGCCATGGACTCGTCGAAATGTCATTGCATGGATGAGGCGGTTTGAGCCATCGGGTTGGTCTGTACGTGGAACTCGGAAGTAAATCATTCGTGCTCTGAACTAAGAATGATTCCTAGGTCCGCGTCCTTGATATGGTCCCAAATTCATCGAACCACATCTCCTCGTTTCTCGACACAGATGGATTCCCCGAAGCATTCAAGAGGAATTCTCCAAAAAATCCCCAGGCGATATCCGACCTTGTCAGACTCTCTCTGTTGTACGAATTCGGAGGGATCTGGCTGGATGTCGGCTGTATGGTGTTTTGCGACTTGGACGACATATGGAAGGTGATCCAAGATCCAGAGACGCCTTACACCATGGGTGGTTACATCACCAACCTTCGCCCAAAAGAGTACCACATCCTCAACACATCCGCCCTCTTCTCGCAGAGAGGCGACGCACTGATGAAACGCTGGAGAGACACATTTTCGACCCTTTGGCAGGACAGAACAAGCGCTAGAGACATCCACCAGGACCTGCTTGTAAGCTGGTTAGGGTTATACGGAGCAGAGACGCTAGAGGATTACAAAAAAGATGAAGACGCCCTCAAGTCCTTCACCGACTATCTTGCGGTTCATCTCTGCTTCGAGCGTCTCGTTTTAATTCAAGATCCGTCTGACAGGTTCGATGGCCGTGTATATTGGGAAAACAAGGTCTTCAAGCTGGACATGATCAGCGACCAAGCGTATGTTCAAGAGGTGACCAAGTACAACGGCCAGAGGCTCTTTGACTTGTTCGCAAGTCAACGGGAGGGTTTCGAGCCTGAGGAGAGAAACCAAGAGGCAGAGTCGCTGACAAACTATGTTTGCGCGAACACGACGATCGTAAAGTTATTTTCTGGTCTTGGGGCTACTCAAGTGTGGTTGCCCGCGCTGTGGAACCGACCAGAAAATGCGGACGCGGATATCAAGGAGGGGAGTTTTATCGCGTTTCTGCGGTACGCTCAGGTTCGTCTTCGACCCACGCGCAAGGTGACAAACGTCGAGACCGAAGCAATACCAGACGACTACGTTGTCAAACTGGGGGTGTGCGAAAGAAAAGAGGTTCACTTGACACGGAGACAGCTAAAGTGACACAGCCACTATTTACTGGCTCATTACCATCACGGTCACTACATTGTTCTACAGAAAATGCGTATCAAGTTCGAAGCCTCCCAAAGTTTCGAATCCCAGGGTGCGATAATTGGACGCTATCGGACATGTTTTGATAAGTGTTTTCTCTCAAGAACCCTACTGACGGGAACGGCTTATGGATGAGTGCCGCGAAACAAATGCCACCGACTGTAATTTTCAACCCTGAGGATCATGCGAGTAGTGATAGTGACTGTGCTCAAGGGATCGGGAGGGCAATTTACCAACAACTGGCAAAAGACGGCTACAGCATTGCCTTGAACGACTTTGCTCCACGACCTGCGGAGAGACTTGACGAATCGTAATCCCCAAATCAAAACCATCGTCACCACCGGGGATGTCACCCAGGAAGCCGACGTAGAGCGCATGGTCGACAGGGCTGTACGTGACCTAGGTAGTCTCGACGTGGTTCATCTCTTTGGTCTTAATTCCGCCATTTGACTGGTAGTACAGATGATAGCCAACACTTGTTATGCCAAGTCCTTTATTGACAGTGAGAGACAACCCATTTATCACCTGCGGAAGAGCATCTCACAAAATCACGTAGCTAGCGCTGATGATTTGGAGCGCATGTTCGCTCTGGATGTATGCGGGGCCTACTAGTGTTTGAGGGCCGCCGCTCGTGTTATGATCACACAAGGTCGTGGCGGCAGAATTGTCGCAGCATCGTCCATTGCTAGCCACAGAGGTGAGCCAAGATGCACGTTGTCCTGCGAAATGATTTTCACTCATCGGTATTTATGGTTGCTCTTTTCTCGGCATATTCTGCAAGCAGGTTTGCTGTCAAAGGTCTTGAACAGAGTCTTGGTGAGTTATTCTCACCAGTCTACGAATAGTAACTAACAGTCTATTGCTCAGCTCTGGAAGTGGGTAAACACGGTATTACGATGAACTCATACGCCCCTGGCTCCATAGACACACCGTCGTGTAAGGTTGTCTTGGGGGCATTGACGTTCTGTTCCAGTGCACGAAACAGCTACTCAGTATGCTGAGCTGGTGAAAGGATGCGATATGACTGCAGCAGTGCGTATGACCGCCCTGAGAATCGTGAGCGTGAGAGACAACCAATGGCCTGGTTTGATCTTCAGCACGGTTGCGTGTTGGGAACCATAAGTGAGCAGACGGACGTCGCTGCGTTGGTATCATTTCTTGTATCCGCAAAGGGTCGGTTTATTACGGGTGGGTAAAGCCTCACGTCCATGCCCGGTTACTAACTGTTAGATACAACAGGGCAAACGGTAAACACCATCCTCAATCATAGTTTGTTGATATTTATGCTAATATGCGGTCTAGATTGCTTGTGATGGAGGCATATCTTGAAAGCACCAAGGCATTCGGTATGCCTACTTCAGGCGTAGGCTCAGCGTAGTAGATCTATCTTGGATGAACGACGGTCCAACGGCGCAACGGACGGGAGCCCACGCGTTGGTCAACAATCTTACTGCTAGCCCTGCCGGCAGTGGACGACGGGACTTCACCTGCAGATGCTTTCTTTCTGTGCGTCCTCCAATCTCAGTTCTCATTCAGCTTTGAAAAGATCGTGTTCCTTGATCATCTCACCAACTGGACAGCGAAAATACCTATTTTGGCACGCGCATGCTCTTAGATCCTGAGCACACTTTCTATGAATCGATATACCACCTCCACTGCCTCGAATCCCACAACCGTCGACCCGTCCGATTTTACTGGGCAATGTTTTTCTCCATCTAGCAGAAAGAGCAACGTCCTTACACCAGCTCCTCTCGCTGTCTTGATGCTTTCAGACAAGGGAACAATTGTGTCGTTCATGCTATGCACGAAGAGAACGGGGGGGACGCAGAGAAGCGCCTACGGTCAATTCTGGGATGCCTTCTGAACATTCTTGGGAAGCATCCTTGCGTACTGACCGTGTGGAACAGACCTGAGACGCTCCAACAACCCACGAATGCCCGTTAGATAGCCTAGAAAAAGACCATTCTGCGAAATCCAGGCGAAGGGTAAAAAAGCCATCTTGGACGAAAATAGGCAACCCCGTCTCTTTCGTGGGCTCCATGTCCAGGAAGCATCAAGCCAAAAGTCGGTAGTAACATTAGTGGTGATTGGTACAAACCTTGCTCACGTGACCAGCTCGCAGCAGCTTCACTCAGACAAGTTTGGGGTCCTGCCGCGGCACTCTCCGAGGCGCGAAAAGACTTTTCGAAGTCGAATTTCCGCATCGTTTTGCAATTGCAAAGTGCTGTAAAATCCTTTTCGCACTTATACTCCGGCCTAGATCTCGACATCTACCAGCCTGAGGCGAAAAGGCGCGAAAAAGGTGTCTCCGTTTTCTTTATGGTTAGAGCGTTCTTATTCGTGACCACACAACCAATCAG
>JBBPJX010000768.1:0-11401 GCA_038088955.1 Neotropicomus parvogracilis | reverse complement strand
GCCGATCGATTCGAAGTCGTCATCGTATCGCCAATCACTTTAGAATGCATGAGAACAGACAGGAGAGACACAAGTCAGAGTACTCGCCGACGACGATGCAGTCGGTATGACAGGTGGTGTTGGATGGTACGGTGAAGTTGGCCATGCCACTCATAATTGGGACCTGGCTTGCCAGCGGGTGGTCTGACGCGCGAGTCAAGAAATGAGCGTTCGTCTAGACTGGACCGACGTACTGATATCCAGGTTCTCGGAACTGCTGGTGAGACGGCCGAGGAGGATGACCACGGTATAGTTGTGGGCCTCAGGGGGGATGTTGTCAGTTAACCAAGAGACGTGCTGATGACTGCCGGGATGCCAGACGACACCCTTGGTGGGGTAGGTGATGGTAGGTGCGACGGCGAGAAGTTCCAACGGTTTGACGGGGGCAGCGGTGACGAGGCAAGAGAGGCCCAAGAAAAGGGCAGAGAAGAGAGAGAACAAGGGGGCGAGCATTAAAGGAGTGGCTAAAGGCAATGAAAAAGACGACGAAAACGGGACCCACAGAGACGACTTTATATCGGCCGTGGGGGGCTTGTTCATGTTTGGAGGAGCGAACGTATTAATTAGCCGTCGTCCAATCACGGCTCGTCAAACAATGTTTGACCATGCACTGCGACGACCCACTCCAAGACCCTTCTTACCTCCTCCCCGTCGTACAAACCATCGCATGTCCGTCCTCACCTCACATACACCATCTCCTTGACGCCTACGCGACGTTCGTGAACCGCGTCCGGTCGCACTCTCATCGCCTCCAACTCTGCGACACGGTTCCCCCCGCGTTCGTCCCCCTCAACACCCACAGGGACGGTTTCGTCCAGGCACTGCGACGCGACGTTCGCCTTGCTTGCCTCGACCCCTTCTCGGCTTGCTCTCCCCATCCGCCATCTTTGGAATACGCCGATAATCACCTCGGCTCCGGGATTGACGCAAGGCAATATGCTAGGGATTCGTCATCGTTGTGCCACCATGCCCTGTGCGCCCTCACGACAATATTCCGATTTCCCGCCCTCTACTTTGCGTTCCCTGGTGTGTTCATCTGGTCCCATCGTCAGCTCACACAACTCACACGAGTCAGAACACCATCTTTCAATACTATTCGGCGACGTTCTAGATATCGTTCTTGCAGACCAGCTCCCAGTTCTCAGCGAAGCAAAGACATACTCTCTGTCATTGTGGGCTCTGGGTTCTCATCGTCTCCCTCTCGCTGTGTTCAGCTCTCGGTGTGATGACCTTGTTTCTGCTCTCCAGCAGAGTTTGGATCCCGCAACACGACCAAGCAATGTCATTCTCGACGCTCTCAAAGTAGGTATCTATCCACATGTGCTCTTCCCTTGCGTAAACACTTTCTCTGCCAGGCCATCTCACACACCATAGAGCGTTACCCCGCTGCATTTTTTGATCTTCTTTCTCCGCTACTCCCCCGTGTGATATCAAACTTGGGCTGCGAATCTTTCGAGCATCGCACACATGCTTCCATCGCCTTGGGGAAATTTGCAAACGCACTCATTCATCAAACGGAGCTCTCCTTGACGAAATGGCAATCGCTGTCTGATCACATCACGTCCTTTTTGGAATCTTGCTGCCACGAATCACAGCCAGTCCTTAGCGAGTTGAGCTTCTCATCCATGGTCCGCGCCGCGTTTTCGGCTGAACCACATGCACACCAAACACACGCTTCTGCACGGATCCTTGCCGTCCTCGCCTCGTTGATAGTTCTCTGTGGTCCTCCTTTGTACGAGAAACCCAATGCCCTACATCTCATCCTTCAGTCACTCGCTATGGCACTTACGCACAAGCGGTCCGTCGTGCGCGCCTTGCACCCGCACATCTGGAGATGCTTCGTCTGGACCTTTAGTCAAATGCTTCTCAGGTCCGAGGACGTACGGCCGCCGTTGATTTCCTCGGCTTTCTATGTAATCCAGCAAGAGGTCAGCGGAGGCATCGGCGTCGCACTCGCTTGTATTCTTTTATCTGACCGGCTGCGGACCGACGAGCGTGACAATAGATTATCCCTGGTCCTCCTAGTTATCGAGGCAATGGTTCGAACGGAGTGCAAGCACACGCGTCGAGAAGGCTTCATGTTTCTTCAAGCACTTACCAACGATGCTCGAGTTAGACAACAAATCCTGCGAAACACGCACGAAATTCCTGCTTCCGTCTTATTCAACGGGGCCATCATTCGTGCTGAGTGGAACAGCCTTCCGTCAATCATCCATTCTATCCCCAAAGTCCCAGTTTCCGTACATTGGCCGGAGGAGACTGAAATTGCGCAGCATTATAAGATATTGTTGGTAATATGGAAACAATTTGCAAGCAAAGCAGAAAGAAATCACTCGGACGTGAGTCGGCTCACTGGCTACATGGTTCATATGTTGAATATTCGGACGTTCATTCAAGCCGTGTCTCGTTGACGTGTGGCTGTCCATTTTGCTTGCGTATTCACATCAACCCGAGTGTGGAGAGTATTTCGCTGCAACAGCAGAAATGCTGAGATACACGGCCACAGTAATCGTTGAATTTTTGCCGTCAGTGGCTTTAGGAGATTGTCAACCTGACTGGGGATCTTGGAGTGTCCATGATCAACTATGCAGCCTCACATTCATCGATCAATTGTGGGGTGCAATGCAAAGGGCATTCGTTCTCGTTCACCTTGAGGAAGCCGCTGAGCTTATTCTCACTTCAGTTCTAAAGTATGCCTTCCACGTTCTTGATCTTGACGTCCGGACATTGTGGAGCAGACTCTGCGCCAGTCTCATAACTATTGCTTCGCCTTCGTTCTTGCGCGATACCCCTGATCCTACAACATCTCGATTGGTCATTCGTAGCCAACGTGAGCTCTGGGGAGTCGTTGCAACGTCACTAGCCTCCTCCGAGCTCAGTGTCGACTGGAAGGAAATCGTCAAGTTTCTTGCCGTCCCAGTTTGGTACATCGTCTTGTGCCTTCAAGTACTTGATGCTGATATAGACCAGTGCCTGGGTTTTGTCCGAGCCCGAGTTGGAAGCATGGGAAGCTCTGATTCGGAACGCTATCACAGTATCAGGGGATTCCGCCATGGTGATTGAACACGTCGTCTCGCAGTATTTTAAGGGAAAAGAAGTTGAAACTTGGTATTTGTCTGTCTAACATCTTCGTAAAGTTATTGACAGATTTTTAAAGGGACTCAATCGTGGCCGTACTCGGCTTTCTTTTGACTTATACTCTCAAGCACCGTCCAACTGACGAGCTTCTTTCCATGGTTGATGTCAGCTTAACTGTCTGTTATAGCCGAGCGCGTCACTCTCCGGAGACGCTGACGCACTCGTTTAAGCTTCTGAATGTCATCCGCCGCATGATAGTTTTATTTCCAGCTAACATGATGCACATGCTCCAAGCCCTTCGCAACAGCCTTTGTCTTTGGATCGAGGATCGTATAGAGGTCATGTCCAACGATGAATTTAATTCTGTGGTATGATATCCCTTTGTTGAATCTTTTGACACTGAATCTCTTTCAGGTCGCCTCCTTGTATTGTGAGGCGCTGAAAGGTCTCGAACTCGTTCCACTGTCAAACCAGTCTCTTCATGACATGGAAGAGTTTCTTGCGTCTGCCTTTCATCGCACCCCGACACCGGCCATAGCCCCATTCGCTTTTGAGAGATTCTGGAGAGCAACCTACCATGGTCAGGCACAGTTTTACAGTAATCTTCCGCCAAAGATCAAGTCCTGTTTGTCTTGTTTTGTGGCTGCATATGGGGGTGATCTTGCCGACGGGTTGTCATTGACCACTGGATCACAGTCGCAGAGTATCGTGAGATGATTCCTTTGCAAATCTCACTGCAAATGCCGACGGCTTCTATTTGAAGAACAACGGCTCTCAAATTCATTATCCTGTTGGTCGTCAACACCAAAATGTGGGCGAATTCGACCCTGAGACTGGCCCCCTGTCAACGTCAATAAATGACGAAACTTGGAGGAAAGTGAAAGTAGCATCGCCCGGACGCCTGGACATGTTTGCGGGTCACGTCCCTTCTGACGGTGACACGCCCCAACCCACTGTCTTGCGCCAACTCCAGGAGTACACCAACCAGATTGATGTATCCTCGCTGGACGGCTCGGAGAGGTCAATGAATGGTCCTCGAATTCATTTATCCCCAATTTTCCCTCCCGGCGGTACGATGCCGGGGTTTCATCCACCCGAAAATTTTCATTCGGTCACTTCATACACGCCGAACCAGAAACGGAAGCAACTAGATAATGGTGTTTTTCTTTGATGGTTGTCTGTCAAAAATGACACTGATTCATTTCTTCAGACGATGCACCCCAGAAGGGAAGTCGACTCGTGCGGGGTACTCTTAACTCTATGCGCGAATCAGAATCAGAGCCTGCCACTCGCAACGTTACGCCCGTCGATGTCCCGCGCATGAATTCTGTTCCGTTGAAGAGGAGGAAAGTATTCGATGGAGTACATGTACTTACTTTCCGCGAGATCTCGCGTTGGAAAACGGTGCAGAGGTCGGAAACGAGCAAGGGCGCCATCAACACTGGACAGGATGCGTCCGACTCCCAAACACCCTCACGCCGCAGCGCACGTGGAAGGAGTGGGATACCCCACTCCACCTTGCCCCCATCCGTTGGATCTGATGAAGACGATCTTGACTGGGAAGACTTTTGTCTTGACGGAATTTCATCGGGTAAGCGTAGTTTCCGCGAAAACTAGACATCTGTTTACCTGCTCTCTTCCAAGATGTCGACGTTGACCGATCTCCGGTGGGTGTCTGCCCGAGCTCTCCGCCATGGAGTCAGGCTATTGCACCACATGGTATGCTAGAATCTATCTTGTCACCACCTCAATCAACAGGACCCTTGGACTCTGACGATTTTCCCTCTGAATCGAATCTGCCAAGTGCAATGTCGCAAAGTGGGAACTCGACATCGCCTCCGTCCTTGCAAAGGGCCAAGAGTACTCTATCGAGACTTGACGCCCTGCAAGATGTCTATTCCTGCGTTGCGAACGGTGCATCTCAAATACCATTTCCCGAACTCATGCAGGCGACAAGGCTGGTTCATCAAATTGGCGCGGTGTTAACCGAGCAAGTGGACAAGCAAATGCGTCGTCACCAACGTCAGACATCCAGTTCCCAATATCCAGGTGATGCTACATCACATCCATAGTGTCTGCATCCTCCTCGAGTAAACGTTATGATACGATCTGAGAAAAGTCGGACGCTGGGATCGTGGGGTGCCTATTTTTCCTACTTCCGATATTCGACTAGTTGCAAATCCTGCCTCGCAATAATAAATGGACTCCCGATTACAATCGAAGACCCTCGCACCACGGGACAATCTCGTTGTCCCATCATAGACTCAATGCGCAGTATTGATCACGCACACCGCACAAATGCAAATGGAGAAGGTGCACCGTCGACTCGCAGTTTTCACTGCCGGGGGAATTGGAAGTCCCGACGGCACTTTTTGTAAGCTGATGCATTCTCTTGTTCCTTCATCCCCAGTCTGGTCACGCCGATGCTTTATCGAGGGTTCTGCGCGGACATTTTTCAAACACAAATTCTTGGCCAAATCGGCGTCGAGGTGTGCAGAGGTGACACAAATCTTTCCGGTCGGTGGCATAGAGCGGACTCTTGCGGCATCATTTCCACTCTAAATCGACGTTTCACCAGTTACTTAGCCCTTTAAGTTACTCGCAATCATACGTTTCCTCTTTGATATGTAATTGGGGGGACTCGCCTTCGAGCTTTGGCTTTCATTTCTTGGTGTCCAAAGAACGCGATGCATCCATTAATAGTGCTAACTCATAAAACTTGGATCATTAACATGTCCTGCTCTGGGATCGACGAGTGATGGTTATGAACACAGCCTTGCAGAGATATAATACAAATGATAGCAATGCGAGTAGATGGTTTTGAAGCGAGAAGATGTGAAGGCGACTATCTACAGCTTATTTGGGCCAAAAGCCCAAAGCGCTGCTTACGTCGAGCAACTAGGTCTCTCGACGGACTGGATGAAGGTGCATCGTCACTCGAAACGTCATAATCCGGGTCCATATATCGTCGCGGAGCGGGTGAAGCTAGGTGACGAGGTGATACTTGTCCTAGATGGGGGTCGTCGTCCGATCCTTCAGATTGAGGCATTTTGCTCCTGTTGCTTGTGAGCATTATCGAGTCATCTACGAACGGCGCTTAGTAGATGGACGTGTATGATTCCAATAATCAGCGACTTACCACTCCCTGCAATCACCGTCTCTTCCAGTACAGTTAACGAGGGTGATAGGCTCGTATCGACTTCGTCCCAAAGTCTTAATCGCTTCCTCCGCAGCGCCACCGTCTCCGTTTCGTCACCACAGGAACCACGGAGCTTTGACATCGATGAAGAGCGGCGGAGGCCTGGAGACGCTGCTACAGCGTTGATGCATTCGGTACTGGCCCTCCTGCGCATATTATATTGCCGACGTTGAACGTCAGCCAGCGGCGGGACAACCACGGCTTCCATAACAATTCGCTGTCGTTTCCGCTTTCGCAAGTTCGCGCTGGTTAGGGGGACCTCATTTGGTGCCAACAATTTTTCATCGCAGACTTGAATCTTTGTTCCCGGTGAAGAGAGAACAGCCTCTACCGTCAACTCATCTTCCAAGTCGCTGTCTCTAGCCAGTGGGAAGTTTATGGAAGAACGGATGAATGTCGTTCTCCCCCTTTTAGTTGCACTTTCTCCAGGCGATTCGTCGGTCATTTGACGTTTACCGAGGACAGATGCCGGTTTACTCTTGCTTGGCGTAGAGTACACCCCTCCGAACGTGGGCAAGATAGGTTGAGGCGACACGTTTTCCTTGTTACAAAATCCACGTCCTTTCCCGGGGGAAAGGCTCAAGCGAACCCTACGTGGTGAACGCGGGGTTGTTGGAGTTGTTGGATAAACAGGGAGTGTTCCTGCGGGAGGTTTGAGTAATAAGGACTGGAAGGTCTCCGGAGTGTTCATCGACTTGTGCGGACGGGGCGGGGTAACAACACGAGGTCGCGAGCCAGTAATCGGAGTAGAAGGTTCCGTAACAGTACGGGTAGGAAGAGGAGAATAGCTTCTTGCTGGACTAGCCAACAGAACTTCGGGTTTGGGATCCGCGAGCGGGGTGAAAAGTGCGGGCCCGAGACGGCCAATAAATGGAGATGACTCGGATGCTCCCTTGTCCTCCGAAGCCCTCGATTCCTGTATACTGCACTGCGACCCGAATCTTGGCGATGAAGTTGGGGTACGAAATTGATTCTCTGATTGGACGTCTGCGGGGGAACACACACATAAAGTGGCATCATCGAGTTCTTCAAGGTCGCTAGAGGGCTCAGCGTAGACTTGCTCATGGTGTCCCTCGGGAGGCAGGAGACAAGCTCGCAGGTCATCGGGCCAGCCGCCTTCCGGCTCCTTCACATCTCCCGAGATCACCGTCCAGAATTCGGTGAATGCTTCCCTGGCGATGCTTGGTTTGTCGTCACGACCAATGAAGATAGATTGCAAGAGGGGTGAGAGGGCCTCGAGAACCTTGAGAGTCCGAGGAAGTTCTCGAATACCCAGGAGGGCAGTCTGATAGAGTGGCAGCACGTCAAATGCGTATTCATCTCGCGTAAAAACGCGATATTCGTCTGACAACCAGGCACCCGCGCCGTCCTGAATGGCTTCAATTAGATTCAGACGGAAGTCTATTGGGCACCCGTCAACTGCGCGTGTGAGGGACGCAAGGAGCCACATGGACGGCTTCAGGTTGCGTGGCTCCGGGGGATATGTCGACAGTAGCGTATCATTGACAAGTTCAAAAACGCTGCTGGGTAGTTCTCTTATGTCGTCCATTTCGCACTGTGACAAGAGGAGGTCGGCAACACGAGTCGAAGAAGCCAAGGCTGGACAAGGGGACGACGCCACCACGCTGGCAACATGGTCCAATACCACCACTGCGTCCGTCCCGTTATCGCTCGCTTTGTTCATGGTATGTTTGAGGAACCCGTCCCACATGCCAAACTCATCGTTGCTGAGCTCCCAAGCATTGCGGTTGCTGTGGACCGTTGGTGATGGTGTAGCAGACAAAGTAATTAGAAAACTTACTCGAACGGTGCGCCAAGCAGAATAGTTCCCCCCTCCCACGATGCCTCGCGGTTAGTAGTCCACGTCTCCACGAAGCAACCCCATACAAGACTGCGCACCCCAGGTTCGTATGTCAAGGTGGCACAAGATTGTGATCTCTTCGACCAGAACTTCTTCAGCTCCTCGACATCACACACGGTCAGGACCTCAGAGCACAGCTTAGCCCACTCCTCCCTTGCAGTGTCGGGAACATCGGTCTCCCAGACAAGATCAGATTCATCCTCGAGGAGGCACTCCAGTAGCTTTGTACCACCCGCATGAATCAGGTTGCTCGGAAAGATGGTCCGCATGGATGCCCAAAGCTCTCTGACAGCGCCGAGTTTCATCGCAGAATTGGACCGGAGTGGCACCGTCTCAGTTGCCTTTGAATGTGAACCAACCTTTGACGAAGTTGGACAGGCGGTCAAGGCGAGGTTCAGTTGCGAATCACGGAGAATCTCTGCAAGAATGCAGGCGGCCTTGGAGGCAAAGTCAATGATATCGACATGGTCGTCAGCATCTAAACAGAGGGTCAATGAAATGGTGTAGGTATATCGTCCGGTAGTTACAGACCCAGAAGGATGGCCACGTTTGATTTTATTAGACCATTCCAAGTTGCAAGCGTCTCGGACTAGTCCTGTCCGTAAGCAGTGGACTATATAAATCAGTAAAACTCACCGGCAAAGGGCTGTCATCCGGCATCTCCAGACAGCCAAGGGTAGCTCTCCAAATCTCTATCAGTTCGTCGAACACCCATTCTCTAGACAGTTGATCACGAGTCAAAGGTCGAATATCGTTCAACTGTGGACATTCATCGAATATTGGCTTCACGGCAATAGACAGTGTCTTGTAGTCGACAGTTAGCAACCCAGGATTCGAGGAAAAGAGCGAATGAGGCAACAACTTGTTCATGGACCAAAGTTTGCAATGGTTCTCATCGTCAACGAGAATCTTTGTGATGTCGATGGCATCCAGAGTAGTTTGGCCACCTTTGTTCACCATCGTCTTGACAAGTCGTAGAGCCTTCCTCAATCGATCTTCGTCATCCCGGTCATCCCCAAGAAGCGCTGCCACAGTTGAGACCCCCGTTCCCATGTCCACCACGGATCTGACCAGCTTCCAAAAGCTTTCCCTAGCTAGTTGTATGTCTTGTTCTGGATTAACGTCTTCGTGACCATCGCCACCTTCAGGATAGGGCTGCGAAGGTGCACGGAAGTATGACCAAGCAACACACCTCCACACAAGAGAAGAGAGAGCACGAACAGAGCTCTTCTTGTTGCGCATAGCGAGTGTAAGAAGTGCAGATATGATGCGATATAGTCGAACGTCTGTACACAATAAAGGACCGAGCAGCACAATTAGAGATGCAAGAACACTCAAGGCCCACACAGGACCCTGAGCGACGTGTTGTGGATCGACGGTATTGAGAGTCATCCGGAGGGTCCGAACGATACTAGGCTCTACTGCAGGTTTTGCAGCACTGCGACGGGGGGAAGAAGCAGCGGAAGCGGTCAAGAAGGTAGACACAATATTTGATATGCGGACGTGAATAGATGAAAATGGAAGACTAACGCAGCCCAACACGAATCCTCCAAGTGCGTGGCATGCTTGAGTACGCAAACCTAGCGTCGGTGCCAAGAGATTAGCCAGTATAGACGGCAAGAGTTCAGCAAAAGCGGGAATGAATGTGGTTGGCAGATGGAGAGACAAGTCATGGACGGCCTATAGCGACAAGTCAGTTGGACGGCTCGTTCTTTGCATTAGACGTATAGTACCTTGAGTCCATCACATGCGGACCCCTTCTTACCCTCTTTCCCAAGCTCGCCTTCCATACCACGCCGCAGAGCGAACGCAATTCTGTCACGGGCATGGAGCAAAACAGTTTCAGGGAGCCGCTGAACTTGTAGCAGCCAGATCGATAGCGCGCAAGTCTTTCGTGCATTCGGAGTAGGTAATTCATCTGCCATAGGAATTGCGAGCACATGCGAGAGCATATCACGCAGCTGGTCATCTATAGATCTTTGAGTGGACCGTAGCGGATGGGTATTTCCAGGACGTACCGTCAAATAATTGATAGAGGGGTTGTAGAGTGAATATAGCACTAAGGAGCCGCAAAACAGCGTGAGTTGTTGTGCAGAGATCTCGCGCAAACTTGATCTGAGAAGCAGACATGCCCTGCTTCTTCTTCCTGGGGCTCTGCTTTGGAGAAGGCAATAAAGATAATGTTTCGTCCTCGCACTCCTTTTCGCAGTGCAGGGGTACATCGTCTTCCGGTGCTAGATCAGATTTGGGTTCGACGAGTGCCCGACAGAGATCACGACAGACGGCACGGGTAAACGCATGTATATTTTTGCGGAGAGGCTGGAAGAGTGGCCAGGACGCATCCGCGTCCGTCGAGTTCACAGCCGATATCCGCAAACGGGCGTGCAGGACTGAGTAGGCCTCGATGAGGTCACGAAGGGTAGAGTCAAGAGAGATTATTTGCTGGACCGGCCTGGAGAGGTAGGTGAGATCAACAAGGGGGTCCTCAGGTTCCGGGGTGATCTCTCTCTGGTCCTCTTCTAGTGGCAGGAGAAAAGGATGGTCACGTTTCTTCAGGATAGACTTGGCGGGATGTTCCACGCACGAGCGCAGCGGAAGGACCGACGGTGCAGGACTATAGGAGAGGACAAAGTACTGATTTTGTTGGGCCCATGCAACACGAGAGCCAGGTAAACGGATTTCCTTGTCACGGTGATGGGAGGTAGCGGGAGGTGTAGGAAGAGACATGCAGGAAACGGGAAAACGACGACGGAGAAGGAGGACAAGGATGTTTCGTCGTCGTCGTGGTTCGGGAGCAAAGCGCTCAAGGGCAAAGACTGGCACTAAATACGAAAATAATTAACGCAATTAAACGCGCGAATTTACGCGTCGCGTTCAATGTTTGCTCCAATTTACTTGTAATGGTCACGTGATCGCGCCTGTCTACACCGTAACTGTCCGAACCTCTTCGGTCGTTATAATTCGGTACGCTTGAACACCCTTAACCTCCGTAGACACCCGACGGGCGAACCAGACAGACCAGGAGGCACAGGACTTGCATATTCCACGAAAACACCTCCTCGGAATGCCCACCAGCACGGCGATGAGAACAACAATGATGACGCCACCAACGAAGAGGACATCGACGCCCTAGGTCGCCGAGTGCATTCGCAACGACCCCAAGTACCGGTGGATACGCGTCTCACCACACTGACAGCACTGGGAAGCGGTGAACGTCGTTAGCC
>JBBPJX010000767.1:0-11402 GCA_038088955.1 Neotropicomus parvogracilis | reverse complement strand
GAGCTGTCTAGAGTCAACTCGTGGAGTGAAAGAGGGTCTGTCTGCTTACCGAATATTTCCGCCTGTTCTGCTTTTGCCTGTGCAACCTCGGCATCTTGAAGCTTTGCGTTGCTTATCACAGTCTTCTGCTTGTACGATTCAATAGCCTGCTGCAATTCTTCACACCAAGATCAACCAGGACTAGCACTGGGGTTGCCATAAACGCTTACCAGTTTGCATTGCAATTGCAGCAGCAGAGCTTATTTGGAGCTCTTGGAACTGAACCTGAAGTTCCCTGTGTGCGTCTGCCTCGAATTAGTATAGCTTTTGGTAGAAGCGGAAAACCCTACTAGTCGCATCATTCTTGGCGGCAATCTCGGCGTCCAGCTTGTCGTGGACTTTGGCCAGCTCCTCTCGGGCACGTCTCCTGACCTCTTCCAACTCGAGCTGCAATTTTCTCTGTTGAGATAGCTACCGAGGATACCTTGTGATGAGCCCTAGCTTGGTCAATTCTCAGAAGGACGTACCAAAGTTTTATGAGACTCTTCAAGGCGAACCGTAGATTCGTCTTTGAGGACGGGCGGGGGCGTCCGGGAGATGGTGGAAAACTGGCGCGCGAGCTCCTCTTCCGCGATTTGAAGTTCGCGAACGAGACGAGAGCGAAATGCCTCATCCATTGGCGTATCCTTCATGATGAGGTCAAGTAACTCCCTATGCTGACGCTCAACCTGAGCCTTGATCCTAGTGACCATCCCTTGAACAGTCTCCGTATCTTGAAGCTTCTCCTCCAGCTGCGCGATCTTGAGCGAATACTCGCGATGTAATGATGCATTCGGTGGGCTAGCAACAGTCTCCTCCGCAAGCTTGGAGAGTTCACTTTCCAAACTGTCTTTTGATCGCTGCACAGCGGATAGCTGATCGCACGTCAGTTCCAACTCGCTCTTCATGTTGCTAAGGTCAGCCTGTAGGCGCCTGTTACCAGATTCGGCGACTTCCCTCGCCTTCCGCTCGGATTCCAGGGCCGCCAGAGCCTTCATCGCCCTTTCCTCGTTGGCTCGAGCCGTCTTTTCGATGGCGCGGAGCTCCACCTGCTCCATCTTATTCTCGCGTACAAAGTCCTCGGCCTCACGAGTCAATGCCAGCTTTGCCTTCTCCAAAGATCGAATGTATACCGCATTCTTTTGCAGTTCCTCTTGAGCGTCTCTGAGCTGCTGGTCGGTGACTTTCTTCGCTTTCTCGAGAACGTAGACGTGTTCGACGATCTTCTTGTCCTGTCGGGTCTCCATCTGCTTGATCTCCCACTCTTTGTTCTTTAGGTCGGTGAGCGCCTTGTTGAGAGCTGCGTCCATCTTGGAGAGACGGTCTTGGCCTAGAGTAAGCTCTCTCTTTTGGTTCGAAGCAGCTTGATGAAGCTGTTTGTATTTCGCTGACTCGGCCTCCAGCTGCTTCCGACCTTGCTCCACTTGGCGCTCGAGGGCGTGACCTCCCCTCTCCAACTGTAAAACCGTGTCCTCAAGTTCGTGATACTTGCTCTGGGACGAAGCGAGTTGTCGCTCTAAAGACTAAAGTGGCTTGAGTTAGCCCCGCGGTTACATTTAGTCGACAGAACGGATACTCCACATCTTTGACCTTCACCGCATCCGCTAGTTGCGAGTCCGAGTCGATCTGCTTCGCACGGAGCGCCTGCAGCTCTGATTCCAACATTCTTTTCGACTTCTCCGTAGCCACCACCACGGCCTCAGCTTTGGTGGATTGCTCGCTGGCAGCCCGTTCCCGCTCAAGTAACGATGCATGGGAACTTTCGAGCTGGGTGTACTGACGGCCAACCCTTTCGACCTCGAGTTTGAGCTTGCTTTCATTGTCCAGAGCGGTCTTGCGGAACGCGTTCAGTTGACCCTGAAGATCTGCGGTACCAAGCCGCAAATCAGCGAGTTCCTCGTCTTTGCTCTTTTCGACTTCACGTCGGCGCGTCTCCTCTGTGGTCTTTGTCTCCATCAATGTGCGTAGCTCGTCGAGCTCTTCTTGTAGTCTGGCCTTGGCAGTTAAGGTGAGATCCGCGTCCGCCTTGTAGGCATCAAACTCCGCCTCTTGCTTTTCAGCCAAAGCATGGATTTCGATGATATCCTTTTGTAGCTGGGTACGCTCTCGCTTCGATGAAGCGACTTCGGAGGCAAGATGGATGATATCATCTTCTTTTTTCTGCAGCATCGTAGAATAGTCGTTGGCAGTACGGGTCAATTCGGCCACCTGGTCCTTGGCTTCTTGAGAAGCCTTCTCGAGCTGGTCAACCTTGCTGTTGAGAAGTCCTCTGAGAGAAATAAGTACGATTTTGTGAGTATTGCACCTTCTGGAACTCACGTCATGCGTGACTCGGCGGTCAATTTCGACTGGAGTTCATGGGTGGATGCATCGGAACGTTCTTTGAGACGGGAAAAGTCTTCGTCCCGTTGAGATACCAAGGTCGTGAAGTCCTCATTGAGTTTCTGTAGCTCGCTTCGCTCCTCTTGGAGCTGTCCCATGTTGACCTCCATTGCGGAAAGCAGATCTGTGAATTCTGCTTCCTTTTTTTTCCACTCGTTCTGTTGAATCTCGAGCCGCACAAGATGTTCAGCGGCTTGATCGAAAGCCTGACGAAGATTCTCGTGCTTGTCGTCAGCCTCCTTTTGTCGGAGCAGTGCGCGGTCCAGTTGCGAGTCCAGGACATCAAGATCAGCGTGTAGAGCAACAATTTCCTCTTCCAACTCGACCTCCCGTTGCTTACTTCGTTGAAGTGAGGAATCCTTGTCGAGCGTGAGGGCCCGCTCCGCCTCGAGTTCCTTGACGATCCTCTGTTTCTCTGCTTCCAACGTCATCTTCATGTTTTCTAGATTCTCTTTCTCGCGTTGCTCTCTCTCTGCCCGCTCCTTGATGAGCTGCAATTCCACCTCTTTCCGTCGGAGTTCTTCATCGTCGCGGGTAGCAGCCAACAACGGTCGGACCTATGGTTGGTTAGATGTCAGAAGAGGAAGCGCAAAAGAGAGGGTTTACGAACTTTCGTGTAAAGTTGCCACCATGGCCAGTCCCTAAGTTCGACATACAGCCGAGCGTTGCGTTGAATAGTCCGGATGGCGACGGCACGATTAAGAATCTTCTTCATCTGCCTTCGTGCAGAAAACTTTCGTGCAACGGCTTGCAACCTCGAGAATACGTCATACAACAGTGCATCTCTGCGCTCTTCAAGTTCGGCGAGCACGCCCGCTTTGAAGAATATCTTCGAGGTCCCGACGCGATATAGCTCTTTGTCGAGTTCCAGGGCTTCTACCATTCGGAGACAAGCTTTCCGACCGTCCATATAACCGCGCGGGATAACACCGGGAGTCATGATCTCATAGCGCTGCCGGAACTCAACGAAAGGAAGTCGATTGGGATATCCCAGCCTGGCGATCCGGATACCTTCCAGCACGCCGTTGCAACGCAACTGATCGAGGACGAGCGGCACATCAACCCGTCCTGGCTTCTTGTTGGCGTTGGGAACGATACACCGAACGAAATGTGGCTGAGTGGCGTGCAACTGGGTCATCAGCAGCGCCAGCTGTTCCTTGTGCCTCTGAGCCACAGTTCGGAAAGTACCCTTCTTGACGGCACGCTTCTTCCCCAAAGAGAAGCCGATGCTCGAGGACGGCAGATCAGGAAGTGGACCAGCATAGTCCTGGAAAAGACTTGCAACGTAGGATTGTGTGGATGCGGCAAGAACTCGGGTAATGTTGTCATTCAGTGGGTCCTTGTTCTTCTCCAGCCAGCCATCCGTACGGTACTCGACCTTCCCGGCGTAATGGGTGATGATGAAACCTTGCTCAAACTTGGGAAGGCTATATTTTGCACGACCAGGGTGCGGCTGCTCCCCTGGAGCGAGATCTCCGCTCCACAAAGAATGCACTTTCTCTGTGAAAGTGAGATCCGTTGCCTTGGGCATAATGCAGTCCTCATCCAAATAGCTGAGGATACCGATCGTACTGCCACCTCCTTCGATAAGGTCGATTGTCGGCTGCAAGTCAAGCTTGAAGTTCACGTAATCCCATTCGATGCCCTCTCGAGAATACTCTTCCTGTTCGAGAACGAACATATGATGATTGAAGAATTGCTGAAGTTTCTCGTTGGTGAAGTTGATCAGGAGTTGCTCGTATGTGTTGACCTCGAAGATCTCGAATCCGGCAATGTCCAGTACACCGATAAATGTCGACTTGGGCGTTGGTCGATCAAGGGCGCGATTGATACGGTCAACCAGCGCACCAAATGATTTCTCGTAAAGAGTTTTCGAGAGGGAGGCCAGTTCATCTAAAGCTTGCTGACCGGTCCGTGCATTTGTGACCCATTCCCGTCCAGCAAGCACTCTGGGTCGCAGGAGAGCTCTTGTGAACTCAGCCAGCGGGATCCCCAAGAGGTGACAAACACGCTCTGCTTGAGAGGGGTCGACCATGACAGCGTCGTTACTGCGCGTGGAGGTGATGGCAATGTTACCAATGTGGAGAACTCCAGCTACGATCCGAAATAGATCGTACTGTTCCGCTTGAGAGAAACCAACGACTTCAAGGGCATTCTTGGTGTCTGGTCAACAGGCCAAATTTGGTACCAAGCAGGGAAGCAGACTTACAATAAGTGTATCCCAGTCACCCCGGTCATTGACGCCATCAATCTCCCTCCTGCTCCGGTTCAAGAACTCGTAGTCTTCGATGTTTCCGTCTAGCAGCAGCGAATCTGGAAGCTAGTGAGCAGTACGAAGGTAACATGATCGTTAACCTGCCCACCCCTCAGAGAGCCGCTGGTAGACAGCAACTGGTAAAACACGTGGAAATTCCGTTCTGCAGGGCTCCGCACGACCACTCGACTCTTCTCCAACAAGTACCAGTCGATGTTGGCCCCGGAAATGCTACCATCAGGGGCAAAACTGATGCGAATGAATTTACCGAAACGACTTGAATTGTTGTTCCGTTGAGTTTGTGCATTTCCGAAGGCTTCGAGGATGGGATTGGCCTGAATGATTTGTCGCTCCAATAGACCGAGACGTTCTTTTGCGGTCATTGTACTCCCAGATCCAACCACTGACATACTCTTGTTTCTGGTTCTAGGCAACCCGATTGATGGCATCGCCGCATACGAAGACATGGACTGCGAGTGTGTGTGTGATGAGGTGGGAAGCTGGGCATCGGTCGCTATGGCCGAAAGGTATTGAATGACTTTTTTGGTGCTCTCCGTCTTACCGGCTCCCGATTCACCACTGCACGAATGATTTTGTCAGTCAAACGTGGTGGTTAATGACACGAAATCAACGAACGTGATGAGGATACTCTGATTCTCTCGTTCATCTTGCATGTTTATCCATGCACGCTCCGTGACCGCAAATAGATGCGGTGGGTTTTCATCCCGTCGTTTATTGCGGTATCGTTGAATTATGGTATCAGTATAGAGTGGCAAGTTCTGGTAAGGATTGATGGCGACTAAGAATAAACCAGAATACGTCTGGAGTGGGAATGTCAGTTCATGACTAGTACAAAAGTCTGGAAAGAGTGATGATCTACGCCTCCAGGCGTACAGGACTTGAATGTGTGGAGCAGACTCACGTAGATTGCACCAGATCCATACCTAAGACGAAGGTTATGTACGACACTAGCTTCGTTCAGAAACGTGAGGTCTGCAATGTCATCGACACGATCGAACTTTGGGGGGTTCATCTTGGACAAGGCATACAGGGGAACTCGGCGTATCTGAATGGAACGTAAGCGGGGAAAGGGAAACGAAAGAGAGAACGACCACCTCTCCGCCAGAGGACATGATTATTTCTGCGGTCTCTTGGTCCTCTTGATGAACCCAGCCAGCGAGATAGCCCTCCTTCTCGTCTGGCACCCATACCCATTTCTTCTCGTTGAATTCGGCCTGAAGGGCGGCAGCACGGGCAGCCTCTGCGTTGTGGGAGCTCCGTAATCCGTTCATGTTTGATTTCGCGGTCGTAAGACGCGTGTTTCGACGTCTATGGGCTGGAGTCACGGGAACTGCCCAGCGTTGGAGGTAACGGTCGCGACGTTGGGTATCAGCGTGACAGGACGTGGATCGACTCGGACGTGAGTTTATGGGACTGGCACCGACGCGAGTGCCAACGACGCCGAGCTACTGGCAATGATAGACTTTGAACCTGAGGTCGGTGTTGGTCAACTTCAACTTGTCCTTCAATCGAACATCAATCCGACCCATTATGGCAACACTCGTTCAACTCATCACCATCAACAATGACCCGAACCTATTTTTCGATGTGACTGGTCGCCGCAGCGTTGCAAATCCCATGGCAGGTCGTATTTCCAATGTTCTGACGAATCTCTATTATTCGATACGGGCCAGTGGTTCGAACCTCGTTTATCAACTGCGGTGTACTTCAATGCTAACTTCGAGCACCATTGAACTTTTGAGATCTATGAGACGCGGCGGTCGGTCATTTCGCGCGATTGTACCCAGTGGGCAGGTGCCGGAAATTTTCGGCAACGTTTCTCAACGCGCAGATCGAAACCGCTGAATTTGAGTGGGTGTCATCCAGAGTCACCGCCACGACCTTTGCTGCGGTCGGGCTATGGCTATTGCCTGTGGTACTCGTGCCTTTAGCGTGTGGAGGACGGCGGTGATGCGAATTTGTTTCGAAACTCGCTATGACCTTTCCCCCAGAACCACCGGATTGCTCCTGCCAAGCAGTTGTGAGCCCAGCTGATCATGAGAACGACTTGAGTCGCATGTCGTTGGTGAAGGCGGCAACGGGGGTAGTCGAGCCACCGAGACAAAGAACAGCTGTCATACAGTGCCGATTCAAGTTGACGTTACTTGTGTACACCACGGGTCCTTCACTGCAACTTGTAAAACGGACCACCGACACCTCGATTTTGCCCGCCCGATGCGGCGCAAAGTTCCCTGGTTGCTACGGGTCAATTCTTCCATGAAAACCTGCAATGGTTCCGCATGCCTAGACCTTCGATACGGCGATTATCAAGCTCGATCTTACGGCGGCCAGAGCGTTTACGTTGCCAGTACCACACACCGTGGGTGTCCCTCATTTCCTAGACATCTCAGACGCGATGTTACGCTCGCCCCCGCTGCAAGAATCGTGTTCGGATCGGGGAGGAGCTATGCAGTACAGGTGAGCGGTTTACTGTATGTCTTGGCTGCTCTCCGTGACACTGGTTTACAGCAGGCGGAGTTCGCTCGCTTATTATGATAGAACCTTGGCCTCCCCATCGCGCTGTCAGCGGTCAGTTCTAAGGAAAACGGTCTTCCGGCGCTTTTCTCTAGGGAATTTCTCGAGGCGGCGCTAGAAGAAACCCCGGAACAACTCGTACCAAATGCACATGCAGCGCGGCAACAGCCTTGCCAACGCGTGTACAACACGTTTCTATAGGGTGGACCCTCAATCAAAAATAAGCTCAATCAGCTTGTTCGTTTTCATGATAAGAATCCCTCGACGTCGCGCGTCTACCAAAGTCTTCTTCTCCCACTATTCGGACCGCATCCTCGATCACCCAGCCCGTCGTCCTCCCTCCCCTCGATCATGGTTGACCAAGACCCTTTTTTTCAGTTCATCGTCGTGCCAGATGATCAACCAGGTCTCCCACCTGTCGATGAAGAGATTTTCGGATTGAAAGACTTGTGAGTCACCGATCCATGTCAATTTAATCCTGGCCTCAGTAGTTCCAGTTTGAGTTTAGGAACCCCCACTGATCCTCACGTCGACCAAGGAAGCGGACTATTACTTGGTTCAGACTCGTGCCACAACATCTATCATGGCATCGACTCGTTCGATGCGATTGCATTGTCCCCAAGTGCCAGGGAAAACGCGTTTTTTCGAACACCTGACGTGAGTAAACTGCTCCCGTTGTCGATAATGATGATGAGTATGCACTACATAGTCTTCACCATCTTACGCCAACTTGTTCCTTCCTGCGCTTTCTCCGGATTCATCCCCTTCCAGCGTCGCGTCTTCCCCGTGGTTGAGGACTCCTGAAGCTGATCCATTACTTGCTCGTGTCGCCAATTTCACACCTGTGGACACCCTATGTGATATTGCGGAGACAGAGGAATCGTGTTTAACCACTCATTTTCTGGACCAATCGGGAAACAATCTAGAAGATATCCCCTCTCATGTCCAACATGTCATGCCCGAAGACATTGCTTGCACACCCCAAATGATTTCCGATGCCTCGCCGTTTCCATCCTCGCGTATTTCCACTCCATGTACGCCACTCTCCAATACACCGACGTTCGCGGTATATCTCCCACCTGGTGCATCAACATTTCCCCCAGCTGAGGCAATGTCATTCGAGCAAGCGCATCATGCATCGCTATCGCTTTCACCACACATATCGCAGTCTTTGTTTGGATTTTCGCAACCATCACCGACATATTCTTTGTCCCCGTTGTCCCCCCTTTCCACTATCAGCTTCTTTTCGCAATCGGCGAGCGCCTCCCCGAATGCGTCACCGCTCTCCAACTGCTCTCCGTTATCATCCGTGCTCTCGCCCGTGCCACCGGTCGACAACGATGAGAGAATCGAAGTGACCGACTACATTACACCTAGAGCGACTTCGATCAAGCGGGCGAGGTGCAGCGCGGACACTCTCGGCGATGAGGTTCCTCCTTGGAAGATGTCTCGACGCTCAAAAATCAAGAACGTTGACGAGGAGGAGTGGTTTCCTGGGTCCGAGCGTGTTAAACGTCCGAGGATGGCGACTTCGATCCAGAATTGCCCGCAGGACGAAAGCTCGGAGTGCACAACCAGCCTAGGTTCGGATGTGCATTCTGACGCCACCCCCACGACTTGCGAGATCTGCGGACAGGGATTTACGCGTGCATCAGACTATGTCCGCCACATTCAAAACTCGGCGAACCATCCAGAAACCCGCAAAGTCTGGCCTTGTCCGTATTGCGACAGTGCATTAGGGCGAAAGGATGCCCTCGGACGGCACATCAAAACTATACATCCTGGAAAGGCGATCTTTATCCCCGAAGGTATTTCTGGGAGCCAGTTGCTCGGGGGCCAAAAGGAGCCCGTTGTGCAAGTCATGGGACAACGGAAACTGCCCTCTAGGAGGCGGTCGAGGAAGGACATGCGAAAGTATCGCTGACGAGGCATTTATATCTATACCTTCGTACATTTCTGATACCATCAATCTAGCTTAGCTTACCCCGTCTTATGTTCTCTTCTCGCGTTACGCGGTGTAGTCGTTCACCTTCTTGGATGACGTAAGCATTAGATCAGTGCTGTTTCCTTCGAGTCCTTTTTCCTACTGTCTCACGATCGTCATGGACGTCCCACCGAGTGGTGACACGCACTTGTTGTGGATACCAGAGCCTGAGGTGAAGGATCCAGCGAGTGATCCAGTGCCTTCGTCATCCCGTGTCCCACAGCTGCTGAAGGAGCGGCTTTACGTCGGTAATCTCAGTCCAACCGTGGATGAGTGAGTGAGCTAAACTACGTCGATTGTCAATCGAGTCCACGTTCTGAATCCCCAAAGATACGCCTTGCTCCAAATCTTTTCAAAGTTTGGGAGGATCGCCAAGCTGGATTTCTTGTTTCACAAGTCTGGGATCAACAAGGGGAGACCACGAGGATATGCGTTCGTCGAGTTTATGAACGAAGCGGTAAGTGGTTGCATGCCTTCGGTTATGCCAGTTTTTTTTGACACGTTTGTATTCCCCACTATCATGAACGTGCGTTGGACGGCGGTACTGGCTGGTTGCATGACCGAAGGCATCATTCCTGGCGATATAGACTGACGGATCTTGTTGGGCATTTAGGACGCAGCAAAAGCTCTACAGGCTGCCAACGGGAAACTCTTGCGTGGCCGCAAGTTGGTGGTGACGTTCGCACAGCAGGCGCTAAACCACGACTCTGGTTCTACGTCATATACCGGCAGAAACAAGAGGTCTGATGCCACACCGACCGCGCTGAGTTTGGTGAAAAGTGGTGGGATCTCGCGTCCCGAAGCGTGAGTATATGAATATGGGCTGGTTTGTTTCTGGGGAGTTGGCTCACAGCTCGCTCTAGCAAGACATCAAGTAAAATTGCTATGATGGAGGCCAAACTCCGCCAGATGGCGAATTCATCCCCCTTTTCCGAGAGACCGGCACTACCTAACAAACCATCTGGATCGCAAAGGAGTGCGTCGGAGAGTACGCGGTCTCGAAGAACATCGGGTCATGGGACGAGGCTTACCATTGGCAAAGCCGAGCGGACGAAGAATGATAGTAGCCAGGTTGCACAGGAACGACTGGCCGCCGCATCATCATCGATAATTAATGCGGAGTCCTCCGATATGGTGGGAACACCCCTTCCAAGCAAGCAGCGGAGTATACCCGGCGTGAAGATTATGAAAGGAAGCTCGAGTAAAGGGACGCCAGGGGTCACGCCATCGACATGAGGAATTAGGGTGGGTTTGGGTCACCATACGTGCCAGCTCAGTGATTCTGTTCGTCTCCACCGGCTCTCAACCGAGTTTGGGGTATACTACCAAGGGGTTGTGGGTTAGTAAGTTACGACCCATGTTGTTGCTGAAATTAGAACTGTTACCTTGTATTTCGAGTGCGTCGCGAGTTTACATGTCTGTTGATATATCTTTTCCTAGGAAGAGGGATAAAGCCATCGCGGAAATGGATCGGTCCACGAAAGAACGGGGCCCGTGAGCTGGCACGACCATTATCAGATAACTCCCATGCGGATGAACGAAGATAATATCTCATCTACGGTGATCGTACGAGTTTCTTGGTATGTCCATCTCATCACGCGTCTCTGGGCAGCGCCCTTTTTACGGCGCAATATTAGTGCGCAAACATCATTTATACTCCTTCGGATCTAATTCGCACAAGATGATTGGCTCTCGGTGCCATCATATCATGGGGTCATCCGCAGTAACGGCTAGACTTCTCTCGTATAGAACTCCGGTGATGTGAGACCTTCTGAGTTCAAAACTGTTGAATAACCCCACTGAATCAACAAGATCGTGACTGAATTTCGATTCTCGGCGGACTTGAAATCGATTCTCTGGCTCGCTTATATATCTCCTCGCCATTCCCCCTCTTCTCCCCTCGTCTACTTCCAAGATGCCTTCTGCTCAGGTTCACAATACCCCAGACGGCGCTATCTACACCACCTCCAATGGTTCACCTGTCTCGGAGCCATACGCAGCTCAACGCGTTGGCCCCCATGGGCCCCTCCTTCTCCAAGGTCTGTATTGATTCGCGCGCGTACCTTCATCTGTCTGATGTCCGCATTTGCAGACTTCCATCACATCGATCTCCTCGCCCACTTTGGTCGTGAGCGTATCCCAGAGCGTGTTGTACGTTCACCACATATTTCGATCCATCTCCACTCGTTCCTCACTATCATTTAGGTTCATGCCAAAGGTGCCGGTGCA
>JBBPJX010000766.1:0-11414 GCA_038088955.1 Neotropicomus parvogracilis | reverse complement strand
CCGACTTCGCGTGGTACGGCTGGGTCCTTAAAGGCCCGGGTCAGCGCCCGTCTAGCTGGTGCTATCCAGCGTGTCACACACCTCCTAAGCGTTCCGCAGCGAAGTACAGCTATCTTCCTAGTCTCCACCCAGGAATTTGGTTGTTGTCAATTCGCGTGGCCTCGATCCTTTGGCCCATTCCATCCCTTTCCCTATTGTTCCACGACTGATCACGATGTCCACGACCCTGAACTGTTTAGGATGGATGCAAAACCAAATGGACCAAAATCCCTTCACGACCGCACAGGAAGTGGGCCAACTTTGTAACGCGACGTGTAAGCAGGTTTCGGTTGCCCGAGTATGTTTCACCATTCGTTATCCCTGCTGCTCCCTTACGCTAGATACCGTATCCCCAATCAATTTTCAAGAGAGTAATTACTCCCCGAAAGCTACGACGATCAACGGTTGTACCTGGTGAGAACCCTGTAACCCAGTGCCATAGGAATCCTCACACCAGCTAGCTCTTGGGCGATCTACAATCTATTGAGTGCCAGCTCTTACTGTGTTGGACAATACGAATACACAAGGTCTGTCGCTTCGCTATGCATGAATATTCAACTCATGTGATCGTAGCTGGAGCGTATGGATTGTTGACTGTGGAAGCAATGTATCGAATACTTCGTAAGGCGATCTTGAGCTTGGCGTCGCTCAAAGCGTGATGGACAAGGCTTTTAGTTATATCCCGTCAGGTCTCCGAATCTCGCAGGGCATACCATACTGGGCAGCCACAAATCGTGAGCGTTTCACCAAGGTGTTCTCGTGCGTATCCATGTTTCATTCTTTAGCTTCTACATGGGCAAATCAAGTATTCAATATCACGCAGGCCGCGGATATAGCGGCAGCAGGTACTTGCCCTGTCGTTTGGCATGAGCTCTCCTGATACACGTTTGCCAGCCCATCCGGATGTGACTGGTGGACCCCTTCCGACGTCTTCGTCTGGTTCTACACCCACTACTACAACTTCTTCTGGGTCGCATATATCGATCGGGGCGATAGTAGGGGGAGCGTTGGGAGGCGTTGCAATCGTCTTCGTTGGAGGGCTGATCATTTTTTACGTGATACGTCGTGGTCGACGTCAAAGAACGCAGACGGCTCACACCAACACACCATCCTTCAACGCCTCCCAATTAGCCACGGTGCAAGTGCCCTCAACTCTTAGTGACGGGTCTCTATTGCAGCCCTCGTTCGGATCCACCTCTCCTCATCTCATGTCACCCGTCCATCCCACAGCAAATCTCGCAGCGTCCCCGCTCTCGCCGTCTGCTTTCCCCTCATACGGCATTCCACTGCCCATCGCCGATGCTGCCGACATGATCTCACCCTTCTTCGCCATGTCCGCCGCACCCCCGACAAACCGATCGAACGCAAGGGGAAAAGTCGCAGAAGCCCTCTCCGAGCGTGTGATGGCTCCTCCTACACAGCGCACACGACTGAATCCACCGCCATACTCGGAACCGTCAGAGTCTGGCTGGTCTAGGACAACGAGCACCGTGCTACGGAGGTTGTCGACGAAGAAAGAGAAGAAGAGGAACGGGAGTGTTGCGACGGCGTACTCGGGGCATTCGCGGACATCAACGAGGGAGAGCGTGACAGTCGTCCATGCTCGGACTGGCTCGCGGACGGAACTGAGTGGACCGCCTGCCGTGGCACCAGGAGTAGGGGAGGAGGAGAGCGTGGGGGGCGTGGTGAGTGGGCGTCGTTCGAGTGGTGATGCTGATGATTGGGATGGTGGGAGGGCGGTATAGTACGGGACGAACGTCCGCTCATGACTTGATATGGTGTTATTCGGATGAGATGTCACTGGGTCACCTTGTTCCACGGGACGTTCAGACATTATATATTCATATCTACGTTATAATCGTTTCTTCAATCGAGGGTGGCCGCATCACAGTTGGGCGAACTAGTTCATAGTCCGTGTGCAAGGTAGAGGCCATCCGGACTGTCGATCCTGCTTGTGCGCCCGTCAGCTCTCCGAGGATCAGGGCCGGGCGTCGTGGCGACTACAGTACGCACCTAGGAAGGTAGGGGGAGTGGGATAGGTAGCGGTTTCGCTGCGAAAGCTCTCGTCGGAGGGCTACCGCTACCCCGACCGCCGCCTTTCCGGGGCCGTTTAGGGAACTACCAGTCGCGACCGCTGGAGGAGTGGCACGGGCGGCGCACTGATGACCCCGGATAGGACTACTAACAAGTGGGGAGGGAGGGGCTTCTCGCACAGCATCTCGGTGCCGGTCGAGCCTACGTGGGCGACTCCCACATGTCATTCGAGATTGGATCGTTCCCATGCGGCATGACGTGGGGATCATTCCCACGTCAACTCTTCGCTCGCCATGCCCACGGACGGGGGCATTCGCACGAAGCGACACAGAACATAAATAAGGATGAGGGAGTACGACACTTCTGTAAGCCTCCGTAGGAGATTGTGATTTGTGGGGGGTACTGGTCCTTGTGGAGAGCCACTAGTTGGCGGAACAAGAGAGGACAGTTGTTACCGCCAAAGGGTGGTAGAACTCGAGCACAGCAGAGCCCATATAAGCAACTTGAAGGAGCACTGTAGGTACAACACGAAGAGATTCCCGCCATCTCCCTGTGAAATTGTCATCGAGGTTCGCATTGAAATGACTGGTGCGTACCAAGAAGAGACATTGCAGGTGGGTGCTGATCGTCAGAAAAAGAGCCCCATTATCGAGCAATCAAAACTATGACCACCGGCCGGGGGTTATGGGCAATAACGTTCTCAGCGAATGGCGAGTATCTCTTGGCGGTTGTGACCAAGGGATTCATGTATGGCGAGTGCAAGACGGCGAGCTAGTGACAAGGATAGAAATAAAGAATGTCCGTTGTCTCGCCATGTCGCAAGACGGGAAGTGGATCGCGGCGGGGGCAGCCATGGGAGGTTGGCACCTGTGGGACGCAGAGACTTACGAGCCAGTCTTCTTGCAGGGGGTCGAACCTCGTCTTCAATGTCGATTTCTCGCCCGACTCGACTCGGATCCTCGTCGCAGGACGCCGCCTCAAGCAGCCTTGTACAGCCATCCTCCAGGGTTTGCCGGCTACTAGCAGTGAAAGCAGGGAATTGCCAAAACTCGTACTCGTAAAATCAAGCAAATCGATGCATCCACCGGATCGACAATCTCGGAATGGCCAGTCGCCTCTGAACCGACCAGCGTAAGACTGTATCGTCTTACGGAAATGTGCAAAAACAATCGTCGCATACTCCGCAAAGGAATCCGTCAAGGTATGGGACTCGTCGACCAACTCCCAGCTTGGTCTCGTTCAATCTCCTCAAGACATAACTTCGATCGCACTCTCTCCAGATGGGGCTTCGCTTGCAATTGGCGGATACCAAGGCGAAATCATCACAAAACAGATTTCCTCCATCATTGTGAATTCTGTCACGTCGGATTCTGCCACACTTCTGATTATCCTGCAAGTAGGATTCCATCCCTTTATCTCGTCTATACCCCACATTGCAGGGACCGGATGTTCAGGTCGATGACGCCGTGTTCAATTCATGGGAGCATGGTCAACTCGAAAGTGCAGAAGCATCACTGTCCGCGTCGATTCCTATAGTTAACCATCAGTTCTCGCTTGTCGAGCTATTGTGAGGGGGCGTTTGGGACACTGGGACGCCGCGATCGACGATGCCGACGAGGTATTCCATGTCTCTTTGTCTCAAACCTTCACGCTAATTCAATCTAGTCCATCGGAATTCAGCCGTCCGTGTTCGGCTACATCGCAAAGAGTGTAGCCCTTGTCGGAAAGGGCGAAAAGCACAAGGCGTATAGGGCATGCAACATCGCATTCGAACACTTTCATTCATCTCACGTCACCTTTCTCCTATTGGTCAAGGTGTGTATCGCATGCGTTTTTTAGTTCGGTTTTCCTCAGCTGCTAGTAATTCTCAGGCCATCATCGTTTTTATGGCCGGAGAGCACAACGATGCGATCTGCCGTATAGACGACATCATTGATACGGTGCCCCCCACCTCGGTATGCTATATCATTCAGGCGCGTACACGAGATATCAGACGTGTAATATCACCACCAACACTTCGGCAGGCATATATGCATCTCCTCCTTGGGGACTCCTGCATGAAGGATCATGATTACAAGGGTGCAATACAATCGTTCGAGCGTGCACAAGCAAAAATGCGACCTTATACCTGTCGAGTGCTCTTGGTGTTCTCGCTGGTAAGTGCCCTTCCCGCTATCTCACGGTACATCAGATTGAGCACTGCCTCGACAGATGTTTGGTTGGAAATTTATAATAATCTCGCCATCACTATTCGGCAACGACTTTGTGAGGCCGCCTACGCAGCTGGTCGTCCAAAGCAGACCAATGAACTTGTTCTGAAGATGATAAAAAGAGGTCTATGCAAGCGAGGGCATGGCCAAGTGGGTTTCTGGTGATTTCATGCCCCGTTGATTTTGGTGTCAAATATTCAAGACGCTTCCACAGATGTCACGCGACGATGTCTTACCATCCCCGAATACGACGACAGCTCACCCTCAAAGGCAGCCCTAGGTGATATCTCATTCAAGCCTCGGCTTACTGGCATCCGCATCGCTCTTGCGAGAGTGGACAAGAGCAACCTTGACATGTTTCTCGTGGACGGATGCTTTGGCTACGGCTGTTGATGTGAGTACCTTTACCATGCATTGACTTATGCCATCAACCTTACGTTGTTGGTTTCGAGTTTATGTTGCCGAGAATAATGATATATCGTGTTCTCTGTGAACATCTCGAGACGACAGACTGCATGCTTGGTGCTAGCCAGTGTTTCTATAAATTAATGGACGAATTGGTGGACAAGTCAGACATGGAGGATGAGGAGGCAAAATGGGTTGCTGGTAAGAAGTCATGCATCATTCAATGGCATTTATGTGAACCTTTTCTGTCAGACTTCAAGTTGTGATGCTACAACAAGCTTGAGTGCACCGGAGGCAAAGCACTTGGTGCACAGCAGTTTGACAAGGCAATCCTTCATTATTCTGCTGCAGTTGCCCTCAATCCAGGCCCTTCCCCTGACATTTTCATCAACAGAAGTATGGCATGCATGGTGAAGGAGTTGTGAAAAGATGCTTTAGACGACACGAACCAGGTATGTTCTCGCTCTTTTGTATGGGGCCATTCTTACCAATGTGGAGCCATTAGGTAATTGCACTAGATCCGTTGTCTTCATGGAGCCATGAGAAGGTCTTGATGGAGTGGGCCAAAGTGAATCTAACAGGAGGCTTGTGGAAAGGTGTTTTGTCTGCCACTCTCAATGTGGGCCTCCCTCTGCCCATCATTGATCAGTTTATGAAATCGACTCTTCAATTGAAGTTCAAAGTCCCGAGGGTCACAATCTACCGAGCACTACAGTATGTGACAGTCTGGAAAGGGTTGGTGGATTAATGGAAGCAGTGGAGTGCTTCCACCAAATCAGGGGAGACTTGGGGGAGGCAGTTCTATGTGGCGAACATAGAGAATGGTTTCATGGTAAATGATTGTGGATATCGTGCATGGGGCATCTTTGACCATTCATTTCTCTTGCAGATTTCAAATATTGGTGCTTGGAAAAGCTGTCTTGTCTTGGAGATGCAGCCATGGACTGTGCACACATGGATGAAGCCATCAAATGCTATTCAGTCGCGCTGTCAATCCATCCCTTCAATACTCCAGGGTTTTATGTTCTGCAAAGCAAAGTGCTCATGGGAGGAAGCCGTAGATGCGGCCAAGCAGGTTCGTCAGTTGTACATTATGCAAGTCGATTCATGCCCACACTGACCTACTAGGTAATCACACTCGACCCGTCATCACCATGGGGATACGAGGTGTTGCACGCAGCTTTATACGGGACAGGACGCTATGATGGGGCTGCGAACACATTCGAGACGATGCTTTCGAAGATGGGTGAATCGTCTGACCCGCAGGTCCGTGGTAAGTCATGTCCCCCGTTCCACGACTCGGGCGCGTCGTTGACATGATCCGGTAGAGCGCTGTGGGCAGTACTTTGGGCCATCAGTCATATGAGCGGTGATTCGCAAGACTGTTCAAAGAGTCATGCGTCATTCCCCCCGTGTACTCATCAACACGACCACCGGTCTCCTCCAGAACAAGGCGGAGCAGGCAGCCACATTCATGTCACTGCCGATTGTGGACGAACTGGTATCATCAATGACGAGACGAATTGATCGACCCCGAATCAAACATGAAGTGAGGGAGTTCTTCCGATACGTGATGCTCTCGCACAGATGGGAAGAGAATGAACCACTGTTCCAACACGTCATGCACATAGCGGTGTACGACCTGGATAGGTCCCCGACGCACGACAAGCTACGAATATTCTGCCGGATCGTTCGGGAAGCCGGATATAATTGGGCATGGAGCGACACTTGCTGTATTGATAAGCAGGACCATTTCGTGCACCAGGAAGCACTAGTGGCCATGTTCAGGTGGTACCGTGGTTCGACGATGGTGACCGTCTACTTGCGAGGCGTTCGCTCTCCAGGGAAAGTTGGCGATCTCGCAGGAAGTATTTGGAACACTCGGGCATGGACATTGCAAGAGTATGTTGCCAGCAAGATCATCCGGTTCTACACGGAGGATTGGGACCCGTATCCCAACCTGAAAACTTTCAACCACAAAGAATCGCCGGAAATCATCTCAGGAATGGAGCAGGCTACTGGGGTCCCTGCGGAGCAGCTAATGACACTTCGCCCGGGGCTAAATAGCATTCGGGAAAAGTTACGGCTTGCGTCGACACGGCGGACGACACTGGTGGAAGATGTGGCCTACTCGTTGCTTGGTATTTTCTCTGTTGCAGGCATGCCAGCAATCTATGGGGAAGGGGAGAATGCACTAGGACGACTCCTGGCACATATTCTCGCTGGATCTGGAGACGCAGGTATCCTTGCATGGTCCGGGCAGTCCGGGACTTATAACAGTTGTCTGCCTGCCCATATCTCTGTATTTGGCCGGCCAGCTTCATAATACATCCCAGCACCTATTGAAGACACGAAGATGGAAAAAATCCTCGCTACATCGCGTGCCTCCGAACTCGATCTCAACGTAGCCCCGAAGCTTTATGACCAGCTCAGCGAGCTTCCGGCACCTTGGTTTGCAGCGAGTCGAACGAAACTCCCTTGCTTTGCATTCAAACTCCCGCCTTTCTCCCAATCGAACACGTTTAGGTCGTGTTTACATCGTAGATACTCTTGCCTCTGGGAAGGTGGAGATCACGACAAGACAGGATCCGTCTCGGCTGGGTTCCCTCTATCTTGTTCACCCTTGGTTAGATACCCTTCTCGACCGTGAGGAGATGCATACTGGCGTGTTCATGGAGGACGATGTCGTCGAGCCATCGTCGCCGCACACTGAGGATGACATGTCTGAGGACGATGAAGACGGAGACACATCCGACGACGTAGTCGATTGGGGTACACCTCCGCTCCCCGAACAAGAATCGTTATCACAGCTTGCTCGTGCGGAAGCTGCGCCAGCACCGATGGATAGGGAGACACGAGCATTGCGGCTCGTTGCGCATCTCAGACAGCCCTTCGGTGCCCTCTTGTTGTCGCTGACGTCGACCCGTAGAGGTGCGCTGGTGTACAAGCGTGTCGCGGCGGACAGTGTCGTTACTGTGCGACTGCGGGAAGACTTCCCATTGGGTGATCTGCTCGATGATGTACGTATTCTAGACGTTTTGTAGCGGATCTTGCGCCCTGGACGTCGACTCCACTGCGCCAGCTACATCTGTTCCTTGACTTTTGGTTGCACCATTCTGATGTGATGTGGAGGTCACTGGTGTAGTGAGGTTCGAGAGGAGCCACCGAGCCGTGGTCTTTCGACGAGCGTAGGTAAGCGGCGGCGCGTGTCCTCTTCCTTCCTTCCGCGCCTGCACTCCCACCCAAATAAGTTGTTTCGTAGCTTTCCGGGCAGGTGCTCTTGACTCGTAGTGACGAGTCTCCAGTACAACCTTTCTTGTTCGGGTCCGCCGCGGCCACCAGGATCCATCTCTTCATGTCACGTTACTCATCCGTTGTTCCACGATGAGTCTCGTAACCCCGCTAGCGCCGTCTGCTTCCTCCTCATACGGGGCACTACTCCCACTGCCCATCACAGATTCTGCCGATATGTTCTTACCCTTCCTCGTCATGTCCGCCGCACCTCAGACGAACCGATCGAACGCATTTCCAGAGGCAAAGCACTCCAAGCGTGTGATGGCTCCTACACAGCGCGTACGATTGAATCCACCGCAATATCTGGGCTCAAGTGGTCTGGGCCAACATGTACGGCGCTACACAGGGTGTTGACAAAGAAAGAGAAGAGACGGAATGGTAGTGGTGCGACAACGTACTCACCGGGAGATTCGCGGCCCTCGATGAGGTGTGTGTGTGGAATACGGGGAGTATTCGTGGTTTGCGCGGTGATGATGATGGTGATGTTGAGAGTAGGTGTACAAGACGAGCGTCCGCCATCTACATAGAAGATATCGTTTCTTCAATCGGAGGTAGTGTCACTGTACAGGTACACGGATGAGGATACGACCCGGGTGAGCTTCCGTGCATACAGAGTGCTGGTTCTTGTCGAGACACTAGTTGTCGGGAGGGTGGTTCAAACATTCATTACAGCCAGATTGGGAGGCTCCACCACGAACGCAAGGTGATAATCCATCAGAATAAGCAAGGAGCAACGTGGGTACAACGCGAAGAAGACACTTCGTTTTCCACCCCCAACATTACCCTACGAAATTTTTGGGGTTGAGGACCGCATTAAAAACGACTGGTGCGTACCGAAAAGAACATACAGACTGGCCGTATGCTGAACGATCGTTGGAAAAGAGCCTTAATCCAGCAACTGAAACTGAGGAAAGTGGGGACACGCCGTCACAGCAAATGTTCTCAGCGAATGGCGATCATCTCTTCAGCGCTTGTGAACGGGGGGCACGCTGAGCGGTATTCTGCGACTCACCATTGCCATGAATGTGATAGGACTGGGGGGTGATATCATTGAGATCGCGTAGGGTGGTTATTCCGCTAGTGCCGCTGACTGCAACCCAATTATTGTTCCACAAAAGTGCCTGTTGTCACTGTTAAAGTGTAGTACGCTTTAGGTTTTCCATTTATGGTAATAATTAGATAAGCTAAGAACGGAGTTAAGGACCTACGATTAGATGCTACTCACATATGTACAATCATGTTTGTTGAATTGACAAGAGAAAACGGGAGGGGTATCGAATAAAATACATGACCAGAACGACACAACAAAAAGTCAAGGAACCGTCGTGATCGGCGCACGCACCCACAGGACAACGTCCTCGATGTAAAGTCGGTTACAAAACGTCCAGAATACGTACATTATCGAGGAGATCGCTCAACGGAAAGTCCTCTCGCAACTGCACGGTGATGACGCTGTCCGCAGCGACGCGCTTGTACACCAATGCACCTCTACGGGTCGACGTCAGCGATAACAGGAGAGCACCGAACGGTAGTCGGAGATGTGCCAGGAGCCGCAGCGCGCGCGTCTCTCTCGGAACTGGCATGGCTTCCACATGATCGCGGTGTGAGGAGGATTCATGTTCAACAAGTGAAGGTAAATCGTCATTGACTTCTTCGTCGGAAACGCCCTCGTCTTCATCGTCCTCGGATACTAGTATGTCGTCGTCAGTGTTCAGCGACGATGGCTCGGTTGCGCCATCATCTATGAATGTACTAGACTGCATCTCCTCGCGGTCCAGGAGAGTGTCTAACCAGGGATGAACGAGATACAGAGAACTCAGCCGAGACGGATCTTGTCTTGTTGTGATCTCCACCATTCCAAAGGCGAGAGTATATGCACGGTAAACACGCCCTGAACGAGTTCGATAGGGAGAAAGAGGCGGGAGTCTGAATGCAAAGCATGGGAGCTTCATTCGACTTGCCGCGAGCCAAGGTGCTGGAAGTTCACCGAGCCGGTCATAGAGCTTCATCGCCAAGTTGAGATCAAGTTCGGAGGTAAGCAAAGTGGCCATGATTTCCCCCATCTCGATGTCTCCAATAGGTGGTGGAATATGCGATGAGGCTGGCTGGTTGAATACCGAGATACGAGCTGGCAAGCAACTGTTGTAACCCCCGGACTGACCCGTCCATGCAAGGATCCCCGCGTCTCCAGATCCAGCGAGAATATGTGCCAGCAGTCGTCCAAGTGCGTTCTCCCCCTCCCCATAGATCGCTGGTATCCCAGAAACCGAGAAAATACCAAGCAACGAGTATGCTGCATCTTCCACCAGCGTCGTCTGTCGCGTCGATGCAAGCCGTAATTTTTCCCGAATGCTATTAAGCCCCGGTCGAAGCGTCATTAGCTGCTGTGCAGAGACCCCAGTGGCTTTCTCCATCTCCAACATGATTTCTGGCGATTCTTTGTGGTTCAATGTAGCCAGGTTCAGATATGGGGTCCAGTCCTCCGTGTAGAACAGGATGACCTTGCTGGCAACGTACTCCTGTAATGTCCATGCCCGAGTGTTCCAGATACTTTCTGCGAGATCGCCAACTTTCCCAGGAGAGCGGACACCTCGGAGGTAGACAATCACCATCGCCGAACCACGGTACCATTTAAACATGGCCACTAGTGCTTCCTGGAGCACAAAGTGATCCTGCTTATCGATACAGCAGGTATCGCTCCATGCCCACTTAAATCCTGCATCTCGAACGATCCGGCAAAATATTTGTAGCTTGTCGTGGGTCGGAGAGCTATCGAGATCGTACACTGCCATGTGGACAACATGTTGGAACAGCGGTTCATTCTCTTCCCATCTGTGCGAGAGCATCACGTATCGGAAGAACTCCCTCACTTCATGTTTGATTCGAGGTCGATCAATCCGTCTCGTCATTGATGACACCAGTTCGTCCACAATCGGGAGGGACATGAACGTAGCTGCCTGCTCTGTCTTATTCTGAAGGCGGCCAGTGGTCGTGTTGATGAGTACGCGGGGTGCATGGCGTATAACCCGTTGAACAGTTTTGCGAATAATCGAGCGTGTGGCAGATGGCCTAACATACTGCTCACACCGCTCTAGCACCGTATCGTGTCAACAAGTCATTTCTAGTTGTGAACGGTGGATACTGCTTACCACGGACCTGCAGGTCAGGTGATTCACCCATCGTTGAAAGCATTTTCTCGAATGCTTCTACCGCTTCATCGTAGCGTCCTGCCCCACGTAGGGCTGCGTGCATCGCCTCGTAGCCCCACGGTGATGATGGGTCGAGTGTGATTGCCTAGTGACTCTGTCGACGAGAATCAAACACGGATAATATGGAATGGACTAACCTGCTTGGCTGCACTCGCAGCATCCTCCCATAAGCCCTTCGCCATGCAAACTTTGCCTTGCAAGATATAAAATCCTGAAGAATTGA
>JBBPJX010000765.1:0-11415 GCA_038088955.1 Neotropicomus parvogracilis | reverse complement strand
CTGAAAGGGCATGCGCACGGGGGAATTTTGGGGTTGGTTTGGTGTTGTAGGGATGTGTTGCATCTGCTGCATAGACATGTTCATGTTCTGTATGGGCTGCATGTTGGTGATTGGACCGACGCCGAGGCCGAGAGCGGGCATTTGGCCGATGTTGATTGCGGTGTTGAACGAGGCGCCCTGCTGCTGCTGGAGGAGCTGGGCGGGCGTGAGCGTGAGGGGTTGTGAAGGGATCTGGTGTGAGGGATGGGGGGCGATGAGCTGGGTAGGAGATATGGACTGGCTCTGGTTCTGCTGTGGGGAGTAGTTTGGGTATCCGGAGGCGAACTTTGGGATCATGCCGTTGACCTGCTGGTAGGACTGGCTGTGCATGACGGGCTGCTGAAAGGACACTGGGTATTGACCCTGCTGGGGCTGCGACGGGTAGTTCATCGTCGTCGCCGTGGTCGAAAAAAACGCAGAAGGAGCGTCGGGAACGTCGTGGACGTCGAGCTCGCTGCTGACTCTGGATGCGACCCGCAGCGACAGCACAAGGTAAACCGACGCAACCCCCGTGACTATCGAGCGTGACACCTTGTCACACTCACACCAGCTGGTGGCGTGGCTGGCTCAGCCAGCGTTGCTCGTCGTTGCGCGCGTCGAGCTCATCGTGTTCGACGACGACAACGACAACGAAGGACAGCGCTAAAGTATCTGAATCGCTGGGCGGACATTACGGCGATAAGATCAGCCTGCCGCGCGCCCCTTTTTTTATTTCACGTAGTCTGTCCAAATATACACTTCTCGCCGCTTCCCGATGGGCAATGTCCAACCCGGTTCGACCCTCGCACGAACGTCCGGCGCGCTCGACGCCTTCGTCTCCGAGCTCAGCCCCGACATCGTCTACGAAAAGAGGTCCGTCGCCGTGCTGAACGTCGTGCTCGACTGACCGACATGCCCAACAGCGTCGGTCAGACCCGCTTCCTCAAGACAGCCAAGTGTCGTCACCGCAACGGACCCCTCGTCGTGAAGATCTTCATCAAACATGATCCCGCCATCTCCCTCAAGGCTTACCACAGAAAGCAAAAAGGTGCGTCTCACCCCATGCCTCCCATCTCCGCTGACCCTCCGTGCAGTCGACAAAGATGCCCTCCAGGACATCCCAAACGTGTACACATACCAGGCCTTTGTCGAAACAGATAAGGCTGGCTATCTCATTCGTCAGTGGATAGCCAGCAACCTCTACGATCGCATCAGGTACGTCCCCCCAACGACAACCCCACGCAGTTGACCCATCGTTGTTGCAGCACCCGTCCTTTTCTATCCGCAATCGAAAAGAAATGGATCGTCTACCAGCTCCTCACTGCCCTCTCCCTCGCCCATCTCCAAAATACCCCCCATGGCGATATCAAGTCCACCAACGTTCTCGTCACGTCCTCGAACTGGATCTATCTCACCGACTTTGCTTCCTACAAACCGACTCGCCTCCCTCTCGACGATCCCTCTGACTTTTCTTTTTTCTATGACACCAGTGGAAGACGAACATGCTACCTCGCCCCAGAGCGCTTCTACAAGGCGGAAAAGGTGGCCCGATCCTTCGACCAACCCGACACCAATGACCCTGTCACGGAGGCAATGGATGTGTTCAGCGCCGGCTGCGTCATCGCAGAAATGTTCCTCGAGGGTGCTCCCCTCTTCACCCTCAGCCAGCTCTTCAAGTATCGCGAAGGAGAATACAACGTCGACAGTCAACTAATCGCGATCGATGATCAAGGAATCCGCGTAGGTCTTCCTACATTGCAATCATGCCAAACTAAATCATGTCGAAAGACTCTCATACAACAGATGATCTCCCTTGATCCTCCATCTCGTCCCACTTTTGATGCCGCCTTGGCCAGCGCTAGAGGCTGCATCTTGCCAGAATGCTTCTACTCCTTCCTCCACGGATACGCGGTGTCCATCAGTGAACGTGTTACCTCATTTTCACTTCCCACCACCACCACTCCTTCCACCACCACAGTTCCACCATCGACTACCAACTCCGTTAAGAACAAGGAGTCTTCTGCCAACCTTGCAGGCGCAAGCGAAGCACTTCCTAGCGACAGCGATCATCGCATTGACCGAATTTGGGAGGACTATGCATCCGTCGAGCCCCAACTGCTTCTACCACAACAGCTTGACCGCGCCACCACAGACGTGAGGGTAGACTACGATACTATCGTCCCTTCCTCTCTTAACTTGCATCAGGTCCAGTATCTTCTCGTTTTGCCATGTACACAACTAACAGCATATACCAGGATATCTTTCCTGTTTCGTTACAAATACCTTCATACACGCCATCGCCCTGTCCCACCCCCGCAGAGGATGGACCTGCTCTCATCCTGCTTTCCCTCGTGCTTGCAAACATCAGAAATTGCTCCCTGCCTTCGTCCCGTGTTCGCGCACTTGACATTCTCTTGGCACTCTGTGCCCAGCTCACCGATGAGTCCAAGTTGGACCGCACTGTTCCGTACGTCGTAGAGCTGTTGCGAGACGAAGTCGCCATTGTACGGGCCGCAGCCGTCAGAACGCTCATGCAAATTGTTGGTGGTCGTGCCTTTTCAACACGAACGCTTGGATACTGAACTTGGTCCTAGTTAATGAGAGTGACCGTGATCACACCGTCGAATGTCTCCATGTTTCCCGAGTACATTATCCCAAACGTCCGATATCTTGCCCAGGATACAGAGGTCTCCGTGCGTGCGGTATATGCCCAGTGCATCGCACCACTCGCGGACACTGCGTTACGATATCTCGAAATGGGCCAGACACTCCAAGCCCACGGCGTCGCTCCAGGTGCAAACAACGACAGACAAGAGCACGATGAATTCCACTTTGAAGTGCGTTGTTTTCGCGTGCGACGACCAACGACATGTTGACCCACCGACTCCAGGTCTCTTATGACACATCTCTGTATGACCTGCATCTATCCATCCAAGAACAGCTCGCCGCACTCCTCATGGATCCCTCGCCCATCGTGAAACGTGCCGTGTTGCACAACATTAGCTCGCTCTGCATCTTTTTAGGTCGCCAAAAGACGAACGACGTCATTCTGAGCCACATGATCACCTATCTCAACGACCGAGACTGGCTTCTTCGACTAGCATTTTTTGAGAGCATCGTCGACGTTGCTGCGTGCGCGGGAGGTCGAAGTCTGGAAGAATATATTTTGCCCCTGATGGTGCAAGCGCTCTCGGGTGAGCCCACCCATTGCGTCCAAAGTCCTGGCATGCTGACCGGCGCAGACGTCGAGGAGAGCGTGGTCGCGCGTGTCTTGTCCGCTCTTACCAGTCTCTGTGAACTTGGACTATTCCAAAAGATGCGCATCTGGGAACTCATGAGCGCGACGCTGTGTTTCTTTTACCACCCAAACGTCTGGATACGGCAGGGTTTGTCACTTTCGTGTTCAATAGTGCCTTACTGTTGCTTATTCGCGCGAACTAGGGGCGGCGGCCTTCATAGCCTCCGCAGCAAAACATCTCCAGCCGAGCGACGTGTGGTGTATTCTGTACCCCTCCTTGCGCCACCTACTGCGTTGTGACGTCAGGGAGATCGATGTACAGAGTTTATTGGCAGCTATGAAGTCACCGGTATGTTGCCGGGTTTGGTAGGGACAAATGACGCTTGATTACTTTTTGTTTGTCCTACAGCTACCCCGACCTGTCTTTGATGGGGCTGTTCAATGGGCCATGAAAGCAGAGAGAACGACGTTCTGGCGCAGTCAGCGACGACCTGGGGCCAAGGTCGAGTCTCCGCGCGAAAGTGTCGTCTCTATGCGCAAGGTAGGAGCCAACAATATGCCCAAGAACAGCAGAAGCGACGAGTGAGTGTGCTTCTATCAGCATCGGATCCTTTGCCTCACCTTTTGTCCTAAAACAGAGATGAAGCTCAATGGTCGAAATTACAGAACCTGGGAATGACGATCGCTGACGAGGCGAAACTCGTTGCGATGCGCGATTACATCCTGAAACTCGCCAACAACGCGTCGAGGTGCGTTCCGAATCGTATACGTGCAATCGAATACCCATCGAGGCGTTCTAGCTTTGCTTCCCGCATACGATTAGAACCCGACTACGAGAAGATCATCCGCACGGTGGGGGATGTCGAGCTCCAGAAACTCTCCGTCGTCCCTCAAACCGTTTTCCTCAAATCGCGCTCCACTACCGATCTTTCACGTTCCTCCCGCCGCTCGGGCGACATATTGACGAGGCTCGGTACCCCGCGAATGAGCCGGGCTACCAGCGTCGATCACGTCCCGAACACTCCCGCATTCGACGAGTTGCGGCGACGACTCGCGACGATCAATCATTCTGGTTCGTCTCTCAATCTTGCTATAGCAGCCCGCGAGCGTGCGGGGCACGCCGCCCCACAATCATCCTCACTCCCTGGGGCTGTCACGTCAACACTTGCCCCGCCGAACCCGCCACCATCTCACGATCGTCCCAGCAGCCCGACCGATTCGGTGGTGTCAACAACGAATTCGTTGGCGCTTCGCGTACCGCATCGGCTCCAGGTCGGGAGTACGGACGGGCAAAAGGCTGCGCCTGCTGTCGGGTCGTCGAATACGAACGCCGTTGGAGTTCTCGAGGCACCCTCGCGCATCCGTTCAGAGTGTTCTCCTGAGCGCTCTGGAAGGTCGTCGCCTACCTCTGCGGCTTTCACTCGGCAAGCCGTTCGATCACGTGTCACGTCTCTTCAGGCCATCTCCTCGTACGGTATGTATCACCCGACTCATTGTGTTCGCTAGTTGACCCATTACCGCACAGATGGCCAAGATGTCGGAATCAATAACCTGCTTGAGAACCTCTATCTGGACAACAACCGTGAGCTACAACACGATTTCGGACCTCGCGTGCATGAAGGACCGATTCGCCGGCGGAACGCTGCACGCCAGAGCTTTCTCGCCCGGGACAACAGTAACCGCCGCGCCGAAGCCACGCTCGTGGCTCACCTCCACTCTCACACCGACTGTGTCACCGGGCTTGCTGTTGCCTCTGATCATCTATTTTTCGTGTCGGCGTCGGACGACGGGAGCATCAAGGTTTGGGATACGGCGCGATTGGAGCGGAGCGTGACAAGTAAACCACGGCACACGTACACGCAACATCATGCGCGCATTAAGAGCCTGTGTATCATCGAGGGGGTGCACTGCTTTGCAAGCGCGGCGGAGGATGGGAGCGTGCATGTCGTGCGCGTTCACGTGAACACGTCGGGACCGTTACCCAAGTACGGTAGGCTGTCGGTCGTGCGAGAACACAGGGTGGAGTCGCCTGGAGAGTCTGTTACTTGCATGTCGCATTTCAATACCGGTGCGTGTTTTTTGGGGGCCGTGCAGTTCAAGACGGAACGAGCTCACCGATCGGTGTAGATGGAGCATCGAATTTGGTGTATGCGACCACACATTCCGTCGTCGTGACGCTGGATCTGCGGACGATGCGCCAGTTGCAGCGGTTGGAGAATCCCCGCCATTTCGGCTCAATCACGTGTATGTGCATGGATCGAAAACGGACGTGGATCCTTGTGGGTACGTCGTCGGGGGTGCTCTCGCTCTGGGACAGGCGGTTCGGACTACTACTCAAGAGTTGGCAAGTGGGTCGGTCTGGTGCTGGCCGAACAGCACGTGTACACCAGTGTGCGGTGCACCCCACCAAAGGTAAGGGACGGTGGGTGATGGTCGCGGTGGAGACGTGGAAAGGCAGTCCCGAGCCGGCACCGTCGACGCTGATCGAGGTGTGGGACATTGAGAAGACGGTGTTGGTGGAGAGCTTTGTGACGCGGACGACGACGACGGCATCCGAGCCAATTCCAGAGCCCGAGGAGCAAACGGGCGTTGAAGCGGAGCTGAGTCCGGCAGCTGCGATCGCTGCGCTCGTGAATTCGCGGTACCCGGGCGGTGCAGCTTACGCCAATACTGGTTTTTCACGACGGGATCGCGTGTCGTCCCAGAGCATGCAGCGTGACGATTCGTTGCCAGCACCGTCGCCCGACGTCCGCGCGCTGATCGTCGGGCTAGATTTCGGGGGCTACTCGGGAATGTACCGGTCGGAGATTGTTGATCTGTCGGCGGACGTGCCCAACTCGAATCGGAACCGAGGGTTTGTAGTGAGTGGGTCGGAGGATCGGCGGGTAAGACTGTGGGATTTGAGCAGGGTGGAACGGACGTCGGTGTTGGTGAGTGGGGAGCCGGAATACGAGCGACCGACTTATGGGTGCGTGTGTCGAGTCGCGCGTGGATTGCGTGCTGACCCTCTGCGTGTGTCTAGCACGGTACGATCGTCGAACGGCACGGTGGCGAGCTACGTTGAGACGTGGGTGGAGCCGCCGAGCGCGACGAACCAGAACAACCGGGCGCCGCAGCGCATGTCGATGATCACGCATCACCAGCAGAATTTGCTCAAGTCGCATCAGGACATCATCACGGCGTTGGCGTGCATCGATGCGCCGTTTCGAGGGGGGATCGTGAGCGGGGATCGGGCCGGGGTGCTCAAGGTGTGGCGAGTTGGAATGAGTGATTAGATTTGTGTTGGATCTTATCATTGTGAGCGATGGAGGTTTTCCTGACGAGTCTCGAGACTGAATGCAGTTGAAACGCTCTAGTCATGTCACACCTCCCACCACACAGAGACAGTGGGGTTCCCGCGAGGCATACGTCCCACATTTTGTAACTAACATGACATCTCTTGGTTGCAATGATTGACTCATGTAAGTCTGCTATCGCACTGGCAAACGAACGAGTTTGAGGAGTCGAGTGAATCCTTGGATATCAAGTTACTCGAGGAGTGCCATCCCGGGCCGTCGCAGCGGCATAACCCAGGAACGTGTGTCGACTCTACCGGAGCCCCCCCTCTTTGACGCTCTGCAGCCAAGAGTGCTTCATACTTTCCCTCCGATAGGTTTCCCGTTTCTCCCACCCTTTCGTGATGTTCTGCCTCCATTTTTTTGGTGCTCTTCTCCATCTCTCTAACCTGCCACACAAGCTCACGAGTTCCACTTTCCCGTTGCTATTCAAGCTGCATGTCAGACAAGGGACGGAATGTTCTTACTTTTTGCCTAGCTTGCTTTTCGACTTGTCGCCTCAATGTGGTCACAGCTTGCCTTTCATGATATTTCTGACACATGACCATGACACGATCGTCCATTGAATTCAGGATATGGATCTGCTGTATTTACCCGCTTTCCCATTCTTTGCGGTCAACGTTTTCATCGCCGCCAGGTATATCTGGCCAAGTGCAGCATATATGGTACCATCATACCAATAACATCGTGTCTTGTACAGATCGTGGTCGGTAGCTGCAACGAACAATATCACCGACTTGTCAGCAGATGGCGGCAACTTGTTGGGCTGGAATGTGAGGGTGGAGGACGTCGTACGAGTCCAATTGAAAAATTAATCTCTCTTCTCGAGAGTGGGATCCACTGCGGGGGTCGAATCCGGACTACCAGACGATTTCATTGTCGACTGTCGTTTGGGCTGGGAGGACAATGGACTAGAGGCGATGTGAGATTGGGTACCGGCCTCCTCGACACAGAGGTCGACGAGTACTTGCGATCGTGATTGGGAAGAGAGGACTTCAGCAATGAGAAACTCGTGTTCTTTGCTGTCGTCGTGGGTCGGTGAGAATTGCCTGAACTTGGTTTCAACACGAGAACGATTGGCATCGCGGACGCGCGCAGAGTCTGGGATCCATGGAGATGTTTTCCAGTTCCTATGGGGTACTAGTGATCAGTGCGGTTGGGTTTTGAGATTAGATTCGTGTGTGACCCGGGAGTCGAAATAATTTTTCAGGCTAGGTCCAAAAGTAGACAAGTCGTCGAGTCACGCACGAGTCGATGCTGCGAGTGCTCGCTCGACCGAGCTCGTATCGTGTTCTCGTTCACCATCGCATCGAGAGACTCGCACTGTCCGTCAAACCTTCACGCACAATGTCATCCCAAGCCGTCGCACCGTCCTCGGCACCGTCCACGCTTCAAAACGGACCACTCGCGGGCCCGGCAGAGGGAAAGAAGCAGCAGCCAAAGGAAAAGAAGGACAAGGTTCAGAGCGCGACGCAAAACTACCCGCTCGAGGTACGTCCCTTGATGGTGACGATGGCAAAGGTCGGTTGACGACGACGACGCTCGGTACAGCTTCAACCGCCACCTGAATACATCGATCAGCGGATTCAACTATTCGAACGGCTGCGTGCAGAGCATGATGAATTCGTTCGAGGTTTGTTCTCCTTCCGTCTTCTTCGTGCTATGTTGGCAGCTGGGTTTCGCAGCGCAGCCCAGGGAACCGATCAACATCACCATGCAAGATGGCTCCGAGCGCAAGGGGACGAGCTGGGAGACGACTCCGATGGCCATCGCCAAGCAGGTCTCCAAGAGCCTCTCGGAACGCGCCGTGATCGCAAAAGTGAGTACCTCGATCGCGCCATTTTATTTTCTGACACGGGGGGCATCAGGTCGATGGCGTGCTCTGGGATCTCGAACGACCGTTCGAGGGTTCGTGTCGGCTCGAAATATTAGATTTCGATCATCCAGAAGGTATGAGTCATCCTCTTTTGTCGGGTTTTCCTCGGTCGAATGGTATTGGTGGTCACTTGTAGGAAAACGCGTCTTTTGGCATTCGTCAGCACACGTTCTCGGAGAGGCTGCGGAAAGACATTATGGATGTCATCTCTGTATTGGACCACCCACCGACGACGGGTTCTTTTATGAGATGGCGATCGACCAGAGGTGCGCGCGCGTTGCAAACAATGCTCTTGGAGTTGACCTGTGATGGGTTAGAGCCGTCACCAACGCAGATTACCCCGCACTAGAGGTTATTGCCGAGAGCGCGATCAAGGAAAAACAAAAGTTTGAGCGATTGGTCGTTTCAAAGGAGAACCTCTTGGAGATGTTCAGCGTGCGTTGACAACGCCAGCTTGTCGTGCACACACGCTGATCGATCGTGGACGCGACAGTACAACAAGTACAAAAAATACCTCATCGAGACCAAGATTCCCGACGGTTCTTCCACTACCGTTTACCGTTGCGGGCCAATGGTTGACTTGTGTGTCGGGCCTCACATTCCTCATACCGGCAAGGTCAAAGCGTTCATGGTCACCAAGGCCAGTCGGAGCGTGTTTGGTGCGATTTGCGATACTCATCTTCGTTTCGCAGAACTCTGCATCCTACTTTTTGGGAGACGCGAAGAATGATTCACTGCAGCGCGTGTACGGCATCTCGTTCCCGGACAAGAAACAAATGTCGGATTACAAAGCATTCCTGGTCGAGGCGGCGAAGCGGGATCACCGTAAAATCGGCAGGGTAAGATTCGATCGAAGGATTTTGAGTGCGTGGCTGTTTTACCCCACACTCAGGAACAAGAGCTGTACTTTTTCAATGATCTCAGCCCGGGGAGTTGTTTTTTCCTACCCCACGGCACGCGGATCTACAACACGTTGCTCGAACTGATGAGGGTACGTGCCTTTTCTGACCCGCTTTCACACAGATCATTGAGCGATCGGTGCAGTCAGAGTATTCGAAACGCGGCTACCAAGAAGGTGAGCGTCGGATGCAACCACCCCCCGCCTCTGTCTGACATTATACCGAGTTATCTCGCCAAACATGTACAACTCGAAGCTGTGGGTGACGTCCGGGCACTGGCAAAACTACAAGGATGATATGTTCATGCTGGACGTTGAGAAGGAGTCGTGGGCCCTGAAACCGATGAACTGTCCTGGACACTGCCTCATTTTTGACTCTCGGGACCGGAGTTACAAGGAGCTGCCGATCCGGATGGCTGAGTTCGGCATCGTGCACAGGAACGAGGCCTCGGGTGCCTTGACAGGCCTTACCCGCGTCCGACGCTTCATGCAGGATGACACGCATGTGTTTTGCATGCCGTCACAGGTGAGCTGAGCGAGCGCGTATGACGATGTGGCTTGGTGAACCAACCGGATGCAGATCACCTCCGAAATCGAGGCTCTGTTCGATTTCATGCAACATGTCTACGGCCTGTTCGGTTTCGAATTCCGCATGGAGCTGTCCACGCGCCCCGAGAACTTTCTCGGCACGATAGAAACTTGGGATGTTGCCGAATCTGTTGGTAGTGTTACTACTGGATGATCACGTGCTGACTGCGCACGGTATAGCAACTGAAGGCGGCCCTCGACAAGCAATACCCCGGTCAGTGGGGAATGAACCCCGGCGACGGTGCCTTCTACGGTCCCAAGATCGACATCTACATCAAGGACGCGCTGCGGAGATCGTTCCAGTGCGCGACCATCCAGCTCGACTTTCAGCTTCCCGAGCGGTTCAACCTCAAGTACCGCTCCGCCGAGGAAATGACGAACCCGGATAAACCTCCTTCGCGGCCGGTGATTATCCACCGTGCCATCTTGGGAAGCCTCGAGAGGTTCATCGCCATAATCACGGAGCATTTTGCTGGTAAATGGTACGTGGTGCTGCGGGCCTCGAAAGAGCTGCGGACTAAACGTTCAACAGGCCCTTCTGGCTGTCCCCTCGCCAAGTGCTTGTGATTCCCGTGGCTATCCCCTATGTGAGTCGTGCATTCATTCTTGGATCGTGTCTGGAGCTCATCCTGCTTGGCGTTTGCGTGTAGAAAGATTATGCGCAGGAGATTGCCGACAAGCTGTCCGCGCTGGGATTGTTTGCGGACGTCGACAACGGAGCGGACACCCTTCCAAAGAAGATTCGGAACGGGGAGATCGCACAATACAACTTTTTGCTTGGTGTGTTTCATGTGCACGTTCACGGATCTCTTCCGTTTCTCATGACCCTTTTTTCTTCTTTCTCAGTCGTGGGCCAAGAGGAACTCGACGGTCGGTCGGTCAACGTCCGAAACCGGGACGACGTGGGTACCAAGTCCAAGGGTGAAATGGTACCACTGGACACGGTGGCCGCCAAGCTGGTTGCCCTCAAGCACTCGCGACGCATCGAAAATAGACTCGATTGAAAGATTTTATGCTAGTTAATTATCTACACTTGTAAGGCGAAACTCGGACGGAGAAACGCGGAGAGCGGTTCAGGAGACACATTTTATGCGGTAATACCGCCCATGAATTGGTTGCGCTGGGATCGGACGTGCGCGTCAGGCCGTGGTGAGGACCAGGGGTTGTGCGACGTACCAAGGCTTGGATGGCATCACGTTCTGTGGGAGGCAGTCCGTTGATCTGATCCTGCGTCAGGCTCAGCACCTGGATCAACATTTGCTGTATGGGAAAAGAGTCAGAAAGAAAGAAGAAAAAAAGGCTTGGGATCAGACTCACGCGCTGCGCAGGGTCTATATTGAGCTCAGGCATCGAAGTGGGCGGAGCTTGAGCGGGAGGTGCAGGCTGGGGTGGTGGTGGTGGTCGATAGTAGGCGTGCTGCGGGGGCATGTGCGGGGGCTGTTGGTACATGCTCGGGCCTGTC